>JBBBDQ010000205.1:362500-462500 GCA_037127315.1 Ascarosepion bandense
CCCATCATTTATTTGAGGCTCTCTTCATTTCGTGAAGCAAACGAAACGTAGATTTCACACCCATTAAGTCCCCGTGATCACATCTATTATTTGGTTGCTATAAACATTCAACGATTTTCGATATTCCTGGCAGAATATTTTTTTCTGCATAGCGCAATTCAATGGGAAACCTCTGCTGGGGATACACTTTCATGTCAGACGCTATTATGCCAGACAATTATTTACCACAAAGCAAAAAGATATTATGGGTGATTGGCGGGAAGGTACATCCTCTACTCTACTACCACGCTACCAACATTCATCCTTGACCTTGTTAGCAAGGATAATCAAGTCGGTGGTTTAAAAATCCAAGTACCCTTAACAAACGGCCTGTCATTTATAAAAACAATTATTTTCCAAATGATTTTCTTTTTTTTATTATTACATAGAAAATTAACACCTGAAGGATAGTACACACTCTCAGGTGAAAGGTGGACTTTAATAGGTGCGCTTAAAGCGTTAATTAGGCTAATTAATTAAATGGTGTCCATTTCACACGGTCAGACGCCGAATTTATTTTATATGAATAAAATTATAGACATAAATTAACAATTACACAGTGATTACATTACTGCAGGTGGGTGTGTATGTGTGTACGCTAATGAAATTTCTATATAGGTAAGTATAATTTAATTGTATGCGTCAGATGCGTGTGTGTGTGTGTGTGTGTGTGTGTGTGTGTGTGTGTGTGTGTGTGTGTGTGTGTGTGTGTGTGTTGAAATGAGGACTGCGAACAAGACATGTTATCGTAGGTAAAGGGCTGCTTGTATCTGTAGTACGATTGTGGACAGCTTATCCGACTAATTTAAAATATTTCCACGCACATATACTTCAATAATGTTTTGCGTACGCGCGCATGCATATGTGTGTGTGATTATAGATACGCCACATTCTATTATCTACTCTCCTCCTTCCTTTTTCTTTCCCTCTCTCTCTCTCTCTTTATCTATCTTTCTAACACAAAAATTCTGTTTTAAATCAAACGCTTTTCTACATAAGAACAACGTGACATGATATCCATATTTACGCATGCGCAGGAATGAAGAACTGCTCGTTCACTGGTTTTTACGCATTCATTGCAAAAACGCAAACAGACGTAAATATACACAATTCCTTTGGAAACAAGCCACACTCGTACATAGATAGAGGAATTGAAATACAAAATACACTGAGTTTCTTCTTTAACTAAGTGGACGTGGGGGATTTTTGTTAAAAGTGGTATAATGTAACTGAATTATAATGAGAACGAGGATAGAAAGCGCTTCTTGTATAATAATAGGGGCTGATTATATACGTGCAAAAGGAGATTTTTAGGAAGAGTGCTTGAGTGGTTGAGGGTGAGAGCCGATAGGAGAAAGTGTAAGATAGAGGAAGAAATGTTTAGAGAGAGAGGGAGAGAGAGAGAGGGTGAGAGAGAGAAAGACTAATACGAGACTTAAAAGAAAATAAAGGTAACAGTGGGAGGTTATATGCAAATCACCCGTGACAACTAATACGTCATAACCGACCCCATATCAGTTTAGTAGCAGCAGCAGCGATAAAGGAAGGGGGAACATTTCACACACACACACACACACACACACACACACACACACACACACACACACACACAGAGTTTAAATGGCATTGCGTAGGACTAAAAACAAGCGTCTTCAGAGGTTCTACTCCAAATAGCGGACGGTTTGAGGTTTCTTAATAAATGATTACACTGCCGCGATTCGCTGTTAACTTAAAAAAACAACGATTCTGTTTCTGAGTACGTTTGTATTATTCACTAAAAAGACAAAACAGCCCTGGTGTGCTGGTTGCTTTTAAGATCTTCTGTCGTCAAAACTAGATGGTACAAATAAATTCGATATAGTTTTTTGTTAATAATAAATCTGTTTATCGCTTTTAAAGTTTCTGACTCTTAAAACGAGATTTTAATATTTTTTAAATAGTCCGTGTGACGATGTTAGCTTATTCTAATCCAGATTTTTAAAGTTTAAACTTGATTTCCCAATCCACAAAATATACAACCATATGTTTTTTTACGTCACCAGAAGAGTCCACTACATAACAAAGAAGGTATTGCTTATTTATATTAGTTGATTTCAGTGACGTATAAATTATAATTATTCAATTGTGAATAGAATTATTTCGTTAATATTCAGAAAGTATTTGAAAATAAACAAAAATGTCTTTGGTATTTTAGGAATATCCTATAATTGCAAAATTACTCTAATGCTAATATCAATTTTGGTATTTAAAGAAGTTATTAAAAATATGTACATAATTGGTGAATTGGTATTGATTTTAACGACCGCCTTTGGCGATCTTTCAGCAAACATTCCTAAATTTTAGAAAGTTTGTATTTATAAATGAATATACATATTTATAAATTTTCTTTCTATATATATTTGTAGATTTCACGGGAAGATTTTGTTTCTGAGTTCATTTGCTTTCACTAAAAAGCCATGGTTTGCTTGGTGCTTTTAAGATCTTCCATCGTTAAAACCAGAATCGATGATTGATGCCACAAATTAAATAAAAATTGGATGCAGTTTCCAGTATTCTATTTTAAAACCTGTTTTAATGATTTTAGTATTATTCAAATTATCGAAACAATTCTTTTCAATGTCTTGAATCGTTTACAAGCAAAGCCGGTACATACACCTTCGAACCCATCCGCAGACCGGGAACAGGCAAACACTGCTCTGAGCCCCCAATCAGGCTTGCCTGTCTCCAGTATGTTGAACTAGAATAATCTTGAGATAATCTTAAAAACTCCTTCAAAACATTGTTGATTTTTTTAAGATGGAATAATCTCTTCACAGGTCAGTCGGTTAAGTGCCATACGTGATACACGCTTTGGACGATCATGTCTCTTTCGAGACATGACTAACTGAGCAGAAGATTATCCCGCAGTTGGTTGCCATTGCTTTCTGCGGTAGACTGGTTGCCAGCCAAGGCTAAAGAACCCAATCTGTCCTATTATTTGACTCATAGCTAAAGAGGGAAGAGATGCATTATATTATTATGTAGTAATAAGTGGGGGATCAGTTTATTACTTCATAACAATACAGAAAAGATCCCTCACTTTATGTCCAGTAGAAGCCTTAATCATGTCTCCAACTATTATATTCAGTCAATCAGTTAAGTGCCATACGTGATACACGCTCGGGCGATCATGTTTCGAAAGAGACATGACTGACTGGGCAGAAGATTATACTACAGTAGGTTGCCATTTCTTTTTACGGTAGACTAGTTGCCAGCCAAGGCTATAGAACCCAATCTGTCCTGTTATTTGACTCAGAGCTAGAGGAGGAAGAGATGTATTATATTATTAACTAGTAATTAGAGGGGGATCAGTTTATTACTTCATAACAATAGAATGACCAGTAGAAACCTTAATCATGTTTTCAACTATTATAATCAGTCAGTCAGTTAAGTGTCATACGTGATACACGCTTTGAACGATCATGTCTCAAAAGAGACTGGGCAGAAGATTATCCTGCAGTAGGTTGCCATTGCTTTCTGCAATAGACTGGTTGCCAGCCAAGGCTATAAAACCCAATCTGTCCTATTATTTAATCCATAGCTGTAGGAAAAAGACGGATTAATACTTTTCCCAAGGGTATTTGTGCGTAAGTGAATGCAGGGAATTCAACTAGATTTCGACCTCGGCACCCCGATCACTCGCTTCGAGTCGATATTCACTGCACCACAATGCACATCCTTTGACAGGTCACTAATCTGTATTTATTTCCAATTTCTTTATTTCTAGGTCACATAATGAGAAAAGTAGGCTTGGAAAATGTGAGGCTCACAAGGATATATTTAATGGCAAGAGGGACAGTGGGAAGCAACGCAAAACTTGCCTAACGAGTTTGTCAATTTAATGATAGCCGAACAGGGATGAGGAGAAATAGCGAAAACACAAAATTTACTATCAGCTACCAAGAACAGAATGTTGTTGAGAATCATGAACACCCTCGTTCTTAAGGGATATGTTTTTTTTAATCATATCACCCCAAGCAAAGCGAAAACGCCACTGATGCGCAGGGGCTACGTAAGAGTGTAAAGATTGGAAAAGAGAAAAACCGGAAACCACATCCTAAACAGGAAACAAGGGATGAGCCTCTTAACCTGTTCAATAGACGTGGATGGAGTGTGAACCGGGCGTCAGTTTGGTACAAAGAAATTATACAAAGTTATAAACTAGGTATATATTTTGTCAAAACAGTCCTATTCACAAGTTATAGAAATTAAATAAAATATTGGGTTATAAAATACATTCACGTCTATATATATATATATATATATATATATATATATATATAATGAACATAATTTTAACATTGAGTTCTCACTGGATTAAATCTACTGTGGAATTTACCTTACCAAATACCAAGCATTCTACTATATATATATATATCAGTATGCAGTGTGGGCATAGAAGAATCCAAAGGAGTATCCTATACATACAGTAGTAGGATAATGCTCTAAGAGAGCTCTAAATATATATATGTATATAAATACATATAGAGCAAATATAAGAAAAATTAAGGCAGACATGTTATTTCATGGTAAATCGGAAGTATGGGCCTATTTCAGGCGAACCATCATCAGCTTCCTTCTTTATTGTACAAAGGATTTTCTTTACTACCAATTTACCATAAAATAACGCGTCTGCCTTAATTTTTCTTATATATATATTATAGTTTAGACCATGTACAAATTTTTATCCACTACAAAGTGTACATTTTGTTTCGACATTGAAATGACAATGTCTCCTCAGGTGGTGTGGAAATGGTGTGGAAAGTCTCTTTTCTTATATTTGGCGAGTTGTGTATGGGATGTAGGTGGGGTTAGTGATAAGGAGATAAGTCTTGTAAATTGTCCGTTGCAATTTTTTGAAAAGAGGGAGTTTGTGGCTGATAGAGTTGATTAATGAACTTGTCGGGAATTTTGTAGACAGATTTAGCATTAAGATATTGTATAGCTTTTTATGGCGTAGTGGCTGGGTTTTTTCCTTCGGGTTTAAAAAATGGGAGAGTAAGGGTGGGGAAGAACAGGATTATATGCGATGAGGTGTGGATAGTAGTCATCATTTACTGGACCTATCTTTCTTATTTAATTGTACAACTATATACTATTTTTATTTAAATTCAGTTTTTATAATTAATCTAATTTTAGCCTGAATTTTAAATTTAGGAAATCACTTTTCTCTATAAAACTTTAAAATAGATCACAGTTGGTGTTATAGAATTTGATGTCAGAGTGTTTTTGACATTATAATTGTCTATCATCTCTAAGGGGTCCTAACTTTGGCCTTTGTAGTAAATTTTAGTATCTTTTATTCATTCGTGTATATATATATATATATATATATATATATATATATATATATATATATATATATAAAAGAAAAATTAAGGCAGACACGTAATTTCATGGTAAATTAGAAGTATAGGACTATTTCAGGCGAACCATCATCAGCTTCCGTCTTTATTGTACAAAGGATTTTATGTACAGGATACTCCTTTGGATTCTTCTGTATCTACACCGCATGCTGATGCGCATATATATATATATATATATATATATATATATCTGTAAATGCAAGAATTATTCCTTTACATGTGAATCGGGGTTTGTTTTTTGTTTTGTTTTTTACAGTGAAATAAGTAAAAGATTCAGGTAAAAAAAAATCAAAAAAAATTTTACCAGAAAACTAATTAATAAAATTTCACTTAGATTAAATAAATGAATATAACATTCTTTTTTTTTAAGTTAATTTATTATAACGCCGATGCGTTCATAACTATAAAATCTATTTAAATAAATATTAAAGAAAAAAAAAAAAGGTTAATAGCTCAGGCCGAATAGATATGGTGCAGCGGCAGACCCCAATTCCATTTTCTATTCGGCCCACCCGAGAGATTAAGAAAGGATTAAAACTCAAGAAAAGCGTAAAATTTAATCACCATAACGGTCCTTTATTTATATCAGAGAATTTTTATAAATGAAACACAGATTTTAATTATATTTAACTGATGCAGGAAAATAGATAAAACAATGAAAGAATGACAAGTTAATTCAAGAGAGAACACGCGCGACACTGACACATTATAAACGAGGACAAACAAGAAACAGCAACGGCTGATAAGAAAAGAACTCACAAATTTGTTGATAATGGCTTCAGACTCAATACAGAAACATATATTATGTACCCTGAGGAGATAGTTCAGCCCTGTGTGGCTTTCGGAAGACCCTGGTAATAGGATTCTGCACCATGCTTAGCAGAAGAACACAGTCGTGGCTGTGAGACAATTTATGCGACATTATCACCCATTACATGTGGCCACCTTATTATGTGTCGGGTGCAGCTGAGCGAGAACCGCCCCCTCACCGCCGCCGCCGCCAATAAAAAATAAAAACTCCTTGTAACTGTAAAGATGAAATGAAGGCAAGGCTTATGGCAGCATTCAGCAATTTAAACAAGGCTGCCATCCAGAAGAGTTGCTAGAGATTTTGAATTCACCTGGAGGCGATGGTTTAAGCCAATGGTGATTTTATTGAATAAATTTACTCTTTAGTATTTCAAGATATTTTTGTATAATTTTGGTATCTGTAAAAATCAGATGTCAGTGTCATTATCATTTTTGCATAATTAAGACGACAATTTATCGTAACCTGTATTTTAGAAATAAAATTTTCATAAAATCTTCCGAAGTCGTCTGGAGGCCTTGGTCGAAGCCAATGGCGATATTATTGAATAAATTTACTCTTTAGTATTTCAAAATATTTTTGTGGAATTTTGGTAAAATCAGATTAAATGAGTGTTATATACCTTTTTGTGCCATGTAGGTGACAATTTATCCAACGCATCATATATGATTGTGTGTGTGCCAATGAGTAATAAAAAAGGTTAGATGTTTATTATACCTTTTTGTGGCATGTAGGCGACAGTTTATCCATCGCACCATATATGATTGTGTGTGTGCCAATGAGTAATAAAAAAGGTTAGATGTTTATTATACCTTTTTGTGGCATGTAGGCGACAGTTTATCCATCGCACCATATATGATTGTGTGTGTGCCAATGAGTAATAAAAAAGGTTAGATGTTTATTATACCTTTTTGTGGCATGTAGGCGACAGTTTATCCATCGCACCATATATGATTGTGTGTGTGCCAATGAGTAATAAAAAAGGTTAGATGTTTATTATACCTTTTTGTGCCATGTAGGCGACAGTTTATCCATCGCACCATATATGATTGTGTGTGTGCCAATGAGTAATAAAAAAGGTTAGATGTTTATTATACCTTTTTGTGCCATGTAGGCGACAGTTTATCCATCGCACCATATATGATTGTGTGTGTGCCAATGAGTAATAAAAAAGGTTAGATGTTTATTATACCTTTTTGTGCCATGTAGGCGACAGTTTATCCATCGCACCATATATGATTGTGTGTGTGCCAATGAGTAATAAAAAAGGTTAGATGTTTATTATACCTTTTTGTGCCATGTAGGCGACAGTTTATCCATCGCACCATATATGATTGTGTGTGTGCCAATGAGTAATAAAAAAGGTTAGATGTTTATTATGAATGAATACAGGAAATTCTGAAGTCATGGTTGAAGCCAATGGCGATTTTATTGAATAAATTTACTCTTTAGTATTTCAAGATTTTTGGTGGGTAATTTTGGTAAAAAAATTAAAAATGTTTGTTAAAATGAGATGTCAGTATTATTTCCATTTTTGCGTAATTTAGACGAGAGTTAAACCATGGCATCATATATATATATATATAGTGTCATGGAATATATATATATGCATGATAGTAATGTCACCTATTAATATACGTAAAATAATATAATTCAAGGCAAAATTAATTTACAGTAAAAAAAAACAGAGTTTTGTGATTTCTCTTATGTCAGTATTCAGATGAGAATTTATTATTTTACAAGGCTTAAAAGCCGCATTCCCTACTGACTTTTAAGTTAGCTTATGCAAAGGGCTAATTAGGCTTCCGGTCCAAAACTAAAGGAATCTCTGGTTCAGCTTAGAAAACAGCAATGATAATTTTGAAAAAATAACTTTCAGTTCCTCAACTCATTCCAAGGAACTTCATAGTTTCACTTAACTTCAAGTCAGCTATAAGTCCAATTTCGGCCAAGAAAAATGATTTAAGCCGAAAGTCCGATTTGGACGAAAGTCCATTTTGCGCCGAAAGCCCGATTTGGGACGAAAGTCCGATTTGGGACGAAAGCCCGATTTGGGACGAAAGTCCATTTTGGGCCGAAAGTCCGATTTGGACGAAAGTCCATTTTGGGCCGAAAGTCCGATTTGGACGAAAGTCCATTTTGCGCCGAAAGCCCGATTTGGGACGAAAGTCCGATTTGGGACGAAAGCCCGATTTGGGACGAAAGTCCATTTTGGGCCGAAAGTCCGATTTGGGACGAAAGTCCATTTTGGGCCGAAAGCCCGATTTAGGCCGAGATTCCAATACAAACTAAAAATTCAGTTCTTCAAATCACGAATTCTGCGAAGCTTCAAAACTTCAAGCCATGAAACTTCTCACTTTAATTTTGATTCCTTGGAATTTCGAAGAAATAAAATTATTTTTCTCAATTCACAAAGTTTTGGAGATATTTTAAACTGAATTTCAAACAATTTTTTTCAAATTCACAAAGTATTGATGTTACTATAAACTCAATATAAATTAAAAAAAACTTTTATAATGACTAATTTTTTTTTTCACTTAGTTGATCATTTGAAATTTTAACTGTTCCTTCCTCATTAGAACGCAAACTTATTTATAAATGGAACTTTGTGTATGTGTGTGTCCGTTACATATAGACTCCGAAACGGCTGAACCGATTTTCTTGAAAATTTACACAGTTGTACGATAAGCACCTGCGAGTGTTCTTAGCTAGGTTTTGTGTCGAGGTACCCCCGATAAATATCGAAAGTCAATAATCGAAAAAATCGGGTTATAGAAGGAGTGGTCCGATTTTAATCAAATTTGATACACTCATAGACAAAGACATAAGAAACGATATTCCGAAGTTTCAAGGTTGCAGTTCTTACAATAGTGCAGAAACTCTCTCTCTCTATATATATATATATCTACATCTATATCTATCTATCTATATATATATATATATAAATAAAAGGCAAGATGTTTGTGTGTGTGTCTGTTTATCTGTCTGTATGTCCTTTATATAAATTCATAATTTTTATCCGTTTCTCACCAAAATTCACACAAATATTCTTTAGTCTGAGTCTGAGCTCTAGGACCATGGATTAGTTTTAAAGCTTTCATTACACCCGAGCAACGCCGGGCTATACTGCTAGTACATATATATATATATTTACGCTCTCACACCCTGATTGAGCACTCTGGAAGAAAGGTAGACTTTGAAAAACAGTAGCCACTCTAGCGTGTGCGCATCGCTCTTTTCAGTAAAAATGAATTGGAGCACTCTAGCTATTGGGCGCGTAATATGATATGCGCTAAAAAGACTGCCTTCTTCCACCGAACGCCCCGCGGCCCAGGGTTAGAGTCGCCGACTGACGCCAATTCGGTCGGGTTTCGAGCCTGGGTTATGTAGCAATCGGAGTCTAAATGTACTGATGAGCTGCGAAACAGATCTGTTTGCGGATCACAATATATATATATATATATATATGTGTGTGTGTGTGTGTGTGTGTGTGTGTGTGTGTGTGTGTGTGTGACCTTTCTGATCAGAGTACGATTAAGCAACATTTCTTAGAAAAACATAGCTATGTAGGTAATATCAAACAGATTTTAGTCAACAATACAATAATCTTCACTCATACACACAATAAAAAGAACCCTAAGATATTAGAGGCCATATAAATTAAGTCCAAACAACCCACACTTAATAAAATCACGTTTAAATCTGGTCATATTGCATTTAAATATATGGTTCAGTTAACATTTCGAGCTCACACGCGGTGTGACGTCATAGAACCACATTACAAATTTATGAACTGTTATTGTTGCTTAGCAAAGTTTTATGTCAACACAAGATAAAATCGTCTCTGATAGTGGATGTTTTTATGTTAACGTCTTTGTAACCTCTCTGAAGATGGCTCATGTGAGCGAAAAGCTTAGAACCAACTTAATAAAAAGTTATCCAAATGTTGGAGAATTTTTGTCTTTATTTTCACCTGAAATTAAAGCCAAAATACGATGTTTAGCACGGCTCATGATTAAACATAATTGTTGCGTCGTGAAAATACGATACAAACAAATGCGTGGTTAGTTCGAGTGGTAAAGACTAAGGAACACACGATTAAATCAACAATAAGGTTTATTGTACTAAAGGTACAAATATTAAGATTCCACACAATAGTCACTATGTACGGAAATGGAGCGTAGAGTACTTCCGTCCGTTCCTAATCGTCTTCCGGTCATCAGCTCGCTCGTAATCTACTACGTAGTGTATTTATAATGGGTGACAGTCCATTGCTAGGGGGAGACAGGTTCTTCCATTACAAAATAATAGACATTCATTGTCTCTTATATTTGACAGTATATGTTTAGAAAATTATCTGCTGTCTCGATACACTATATATATATATATATATATATATATATATATATATATATATCCGAGTGAATAGGGAACGAAGAACAAAAAAAAATTTTAAAATGTCCAAAATATTAATTTAAAACTGTGCTCGATATGCCACCTGATGAGACATTGTAGTTTCAATGTCGAATCAAATATACGATTTGTCGTGGATATATATAATAAAATTTGTACATGTTCTAAAATATAATTTAGAATATATATATATATATATATATATATATATATATATATATATATATATATATATAAATTCAAATAAAACTTAGTGGGAAAATACCCATTTTCCACATGTCATTTTAATGCATGCATTTTTCAACCCCTTATAAACAGAGAATTAGCAAAAATTCTAAGCCTGGTGGTTAGCACTATGGAAGGAAAGGGTTGGAAGGAATTGGTTTTTATCGGGTTAAGCAAGAGGAATTTTAGTAGTAATTTCCTCTTTGGTTTTACCTTTTACCGTTTGTCGTTATACTTATTTTATGACGACACATACTTATGCTCTCCCTTCGTTTATTTAGGAGGAAATTTTTGTATTGAAATTTCAAAATTATAATTTTTTCTGTCAAACATAGATTACATCTATCTTTTAAGCTAGTAGGGGTCATAGTTTTGCCTATGAGCTTCCATTTCATCTGTGGTTTTAAGTTATTTTCTTTTAATGCTTAGTATTTTCGAGAAACGGCTGTTTAGTATTTTTAAACTAGGGTTGATGAAGGAGTGCCGTTATATATAACACAAATGAGAAAATACAAGAACATTGCGTGGTTTATAAATCTGTTTTCAGTTTGGCAGAGCTGTCAAAAAGCGCTTAATAGGTGTATATATTTAAAGCAAGTGCATGAGGCATGTCACTGAGCCACTTAACAAAATGCAGCTAAACTAATGGACAATCATGAAAAATGCAAACTTTCTCTTGTTTTTATTTTTGTTTTTTTGTCTTTTATTTGTTGTTTTTTTTTTTTTATCTCAGGCACAAAATTAACACGTAAAGTACGGCACACACGCCCAGGTGAAAGATATGGCCTAGTTAGTGACCTAGTTAACCGACTCAGCAGTTTCGCACTGATTCCTTCATCATAAAACTGGTCCTGGTGAGCATTTCGACGCTAAAATCTTCATTTACTTAACCAAATAATTCACTTAAACTTTTCTTACTTTATTGAAAATGTATTTTCCGTTTTGCACATCAGGATCGAATTTATGCAGGTAATGACTATATTCATATAGTCATTATCTGCTTAGAAATTTGCTTAATAACTGATAATATTGTCTGTCGTCTGAGACTGGTGTTAATATTTTCGACTCCGAAAGAACTGGTTAAAAAGAAAACGTTCGACGGATGACTTTTACTTGCAGACGATACAAGGATGAGTTAAAGCGGGATTATGGCGTTCTTAAAAGTCTTAAAAAACAAAAAGCGAATAAAAGGTTTTCTAGGCTGTAAGAAGCGGTCTTAATGTTCCTGATAATGACTGTTTATTCACGCTAATAGTGCGTAATTGAACGCGAAAATGAACAAGAAAACAAAAAAAAAAATGTACCGCGTATATGCCCGTTTTTTTCTCTCTCTCTCTCTCTCCATATATATATATATATATATATATATATATATATATATATATATATAAATATTAATTTTTAAACTCTTGACTCTTGTATGGCTCTTGTATATATATATATATTACTTCCTTAAATTCAAAAATTGTTAATCCCACCCCATTTTTTCCCTGTGTATGGATGAAATCTTTTAACACATTTGAATTTGAGTAAATAAAATTTTCATTTCGCCGTTGCTGAAAAAGCGAGGGTTTCCTCGTAGAATAGGCTATTCAATGGATTTAAATATCGAAATTTTTGTTTTATTCGTTATATATATATATATATATATATATATATATATATATATATAGTCATCCACAGACAGATCTGTTTCGCAGCTCATCAGTACGGTTAGACTCCGACTGCTTTTTAACCAGGATTGAAACCCGACCGCATTAGCGTCAGTCGGCGATCCTACCTCTGAGCTATGGGCACTCGGTAGAAGGAGGCAGACTTTTTAGCGTGTATATTATCATTATACACGCCCAATAGCCAGAGTGCTCTAATTCATTACGGAATTATCATTATACAAGCCCAATAGCTAGAGTGCTCTAATTCAATACTGAATGAGCGATGAAATACAAATGGAATATATATATATATATATATATAAAGTTTTGAATTTAAAAATAAATTTTTGTACAATATTTGTTTATTTTTATAATAATAATAATAATAATAATAGTAATAATAATAATAATAAACAAATACTGTCCAAAATATATTTTTAAATTCAAAACTTTTTAATATTCTTTCTAATACATATTATGACAGTATAAGTGGATCATCACTATATATATATATATATAATTTGTATACGTGTTATTACGCGACCCATGTTATACTACTTCCAAACAAAAATGAACTATTGAATGAAAGAACGGAAATTGTGATTAAGTGTCAGTTAGTTAAGTGCCATATGTGAAACACGCTTGGGCGATCATGTCTCGAAAGTGACATGACTGACTGGGCAGAAGATTATCCCGCAGTAGGTTGCCATTGCCTTCTGTGGTAGACTGGTTGCCAGCCAAGGCTATAGAACCCAATCTGTCCTGTTATTTAAACCGTAACTGGAAGGAATGGGCGGATTAATACTTTTCCCAAGGGTATTTGCGCGTAAGTGAAATACAACGAATTCAACCGGAATTCGAACACGGCTCCCCGATATCTTGCTCCGAGCCGATATTTACTACACCACAACGCACATCCTACCTGACTGACAGATGTGTACACGTCATTAATATTCCTGACTCCTAGAGTGTGTATACGTGTTTTGCTGTGTACTCTTCTTGTGTACTCTTCTTTAAAGCAAGTGGATGAGGCACGTCACTGATGCAACTAGACTAATGGACAATCGTGAAAAATGCAAACTTTCTCTTGTTTTTATTTTGACTTTTATTTGTTCATTTTTATCTCATGCACAAAATTAACACGTAAACTCCGACACACACGCCCAGGTGAAAGGTGGACTTTAATAGGTGCGCGTAAAGCGTTAATTAGGCTAATTAATTAAAGGTGTCCATTTCACACGGTCAGACGCCGAATTCATTTTATATGAATAAAATTATAGACATAAATTAGCAATTACACAATGATTACATTACTATAGGTGGGTGGGTGCGTGTGTGTGGGTGCTAATACATGTCTATATGCAGGTGTAATTGTACGCATCAGACTTGTGTAGGTGTGTGCGTGTGTTGAAAGTGATGCTTACAAACAATATATGTGTATGCGTGTGAAGAAGAGGCGTTTGTATTTGTAGGAATCTGTCTCGTTTCAAATTGAAAAGAATATTTCCACACATATTTGCTTCAAATAATACACGTATGTTCGCACACACTTGTTCGTGTGTCTGTGTGGGGGGATGTACATACACCGCCTTCTCTGTACCTCCTCTTTCTCTTGCCTAATTCCCCCTCTTTCTCTAACTTTCTTTCTCTCTCTCTCTTTCTCTCTCTCTCTAGCTTCCAAAGTTTTATTCTTAAAATGTCTTATTTAAATCTATCTATCTATCTATCTATCTATCTATCTATCTCAGTTGATATTTATCTATCTTTCTATCTATCTCAGTTCACATCTATCTATCTATCTATCTATCTATCTATCTATCTATCTATCTATCTCAGTCTATTCATATCTATCTATCTATCTATCTATCTATCTATCTATCTATCTATCTATCTCAGTCTGTTCATATCTATCTATCTATCTATCTATCTATCTATCTATCTATCTATCTATCTCAGTTGATATTTATCTATCTTTCTATCTATCTCAGTTCACATCTATCTATCTATCTATCTATCTATCTATCTATCTATCTAAGTCTTCTATCTCATATCTATCTATCTATCTATCTATCTATCTATCTATCTCAGTCTATTCATATCTATCTATCTATCTATCTATCTATCTATCTATCTCAGTCTATTCATATCTATCTATCTCAGTCTATTAATATCTATCTATCTATCTATCTATCTATTTATCTATCTATCTATCTATCTATCTATCTATCTATCATACAAATTCTGTCTTCGATAAATTGTTTTCTAAAATTGACTATATTGCATAGAAAACAAAACTCCCTCATCAAATTGTCCTTGCTCATTTTCATTAAATAAGAAACGGTCTAGGCATTTCCTGGTGTTTGCGATTCAAGATAATTGTCTTGATATTTTTTGCGCTAATGAATGACCTTGCGTTACTTTTCTAAAAGTCCTTCCTTATTGCACTAAATAAGAAAAGGATCGAGCGACATTACCTGATGTTTGCAGCTTTATACTTTTTTATACTGATGCCTTAGTCAATGAGCTTACATTTCCTCTTCAAAATGCGCCAATTACTTTCGTCATAAATCAATGTCTTAATATGGTCGAGATCGATTACTTTCTCTTCGGGGCTCAAATTCTGTGCGTGTGTTTATTGGTCTGTAACCGTTTGATATACACAGCGGTATAATTGGATGTTTTCTGTTCAGAGGCATATCAACACCTCTATGAGTTATTGAATGCCGAAATCTAAATAATTTGTATACGGTTTTATTTTATTTTAGATGAACTTAGCTCACTGGTGCCTCCTGTATATAAATTTACTCGAGCCACACGATTAGCAATTAGGTCCCACCTTTTTAATGTGAAACCAATAAATTATATACGCAAATTCTACTTCATTAGCTTCTTTTCTCGCACTTCCCGTATGTGGAATTCACTTCCATATAGTTGCTTTCCCGACAGCTACAATCTCTAAGAATTTAAATGTAAAGTCAATAGTCATCTCCTAACCTGCATCCTTCCTCTCTCTCTCTCTCTCTCTCTCTTTCTCTCTCTCTCTCTCTCATGCTCATTTCTCCGTCCACTCCAGTCTCATCATTATTCTCATCCTTCTATTACCTACTTCCTGACACCCCCTATAACCTGTCACTCTTTCTCATAACTTTCCTCCTATGTAACCCCCTGCAAAACAGTGGCAGTAAAATACCTTGCTTGGGGCGATATGATTATAAAAAAAAAGATAATAATAGTTTTGGTGATACAAGTATTGTGGTACAGTGGATATCGGCTCGGAACGAGAAACTGGGGAGCCGAGTTCGAATTCCAGTTGAATCCATTGAATTCACTTACGCGCAAATACCCTTGGGAAAGGTATTAATCCGTCTCTTCCTTCCAGTTATGGGTTAAATAGCAGGACAGATTGGGTTCTATAGCCTTGGTCAACCGGCAACCAGTCTACCGCAGAAAGCAATGGCAACCTACTGCGGGATAATCTTCTGCCCAGTCAGTCATGTCTCTTTCGAGACATGATCGCCCAAGCGTGTATCACGTATGGCACTTAACTAACTGACTGATACAAGTATTACTAATTAACCCACAGCTGGGGAAAGAATATGTGGGTTCAAACCTTTTCTAAGTGTTTTTACACCTAAGTAAATATAATGAACCCAATGAGCCCTTACCCATTTCACCACCCGTACCTCCAAGCTTACAGCACTGGGTATTTCCAAGCGGTCACCCATCTAGGTACTGACCAGGTTCGACGTTGTTTAACTTCGGTGATCGTACGGAAAACTTAATCCACAGGGGCAGAGTGATTTATGGAAAATCTTAAAGTTCATTCCTGGAAAAAATCCTGGTTAGTTTTTAAAACATGCAATTGGAATATGAAACAGGCCGAAGAAAACAAAAAACAAAAAAAGAATCCAGAAATTTAACCTCTGACCCTTTCAAATATCGCACATTCATAATCACCGGCGCCACCACCTCATTACGATTCCTTTCACAGTTGAAACTTGTTATTTCGACTAATTCTCTTACCGACACGCCCACAACCCACTCATTACTAAATACATTTCCTGCCTTCCCTCCTCTTACTACTACTACTAATAATAATAATAATAGTAATGACATTGATGCCACTTCTCTTCTTCTTTTTTTTCCTTTTTATTATTATTATTATTATTATTATTATTATGTTGTCATTTTTCATCATATTTGATTTCTGCTATGGTCGCACTACCTACCAAGTCTGCGGTAAGACCTAAGGCAGGTTATTATTATTATTATTATTATTATTATTATTTTGTCATTTTTCATCATGTTTCGATTTCTGCTATGGTCGCACTACCTACCAAGTCTGCAGGAAGACCTAAGACAGGTCGTGGTGTGTCATTATAGCTCCATTTCATGTTTTTTACATCTCCCCTAACATCCCTAGCGTTACATAGACAAAGTTCTCCTTAGTGTGTGGGCTGTACTTAACAAGACAATTTTTTGTATATCTCTTAAGCTGGGGTTTCCAGGGATTCTTTCAATGTGTTGTTTTGTTCCATTTTTTATCATTCCAAGTGCACCTACTATCACTGGCACAACTCTTGTTTTCAATTTCCACATTTTTTCTATTTCAGTTTCCAGGTCTTTATATTTTGACAGATTTTTGAATTCCTTGGTTGCTATGTTACAATCCGCTGGACAAGCCATATCAATTAATAGGCAAGGTTTTTCTTCCTGGTTTTTAACAATAATGTCCGGCCTATTTGCTTCAATTTTTCTGTCTGTGTAGATAGAGTAATCACATTATTATTATTATTATTATTATTATTATTTCCTTTAATTTCTTTCGTATACTCATTTCTTTCCGGGTCCCAACCAGAAACCTAAGGTCAGAAATAGCATCCTTACATTTTCTACTGAGCATTTTTTGAGGAAACAAAAAACAAACAAACAAACAAACCAAAAAAACTTAAGATCACACATATTTTACATAGATAAATCCCTTTGTAAGTTATGGGCTGCACTTGTAAGTACATTTTTTTTTGTTTGCATTTCTTTAAGGCAGGGGTTTCCAAACTTTTTGGCTTACGGACCCGTTTATATTTCCACTATAAAGGCTTATGAAATTTATACATAAACTTTTTTTATAAATAGCTTATATTTTTGCATTAACTTAGTAAAAATTGGTTTTAAGCTTACTTTAGACATAAATGTTTAAATAAATGAATTAATACTGCATGTTGATGCAAAATGTAACAAAATTAAATTTAAATTACTTTGAATTTCACGTGATGAGTTAATCCACGGACCCCCTATCTTATCCTTGCGGACCCCCTGTGGTCCGCGGACCACAGTTTGAAAACCCCTGATTTAAGGTATGGGCTACCAGGAGTCTCTTCAATGGTTTAGCAAAACCTTTTCCAATCAAACTGTGGGTTCCAACTATAAATGGAATTATTGATGTCATCATGTGCCACATCTTTGCGATTATTATTATTATTGTCGTTGGTATTGTTGTTGCATTGTTTTTTAATTATGTTTAAATACTGGTAGACGTGGTATAGATACTATAATGATAAGAATTTGCAATAGTGTGTGCGAGGATTTCAGGAGCCTGAGGTGTAGCTGTTTTAGAGAGTGACCCTTCTTGTTGATTGTGTGGCAATACCGACCGAACAAAAGCGATGGACCGGATGTTTGCTCTCTCACGACAAGAAGGAAAATGACCAAAAGTCGTCGTTGCGCATCCGGGTTCGCGCAGATGTTCCGGTCGAAAAATATAAATTAATCAAATATCAAATTTCCATTTCACGAGCCTACGCGAATTTTATTTACCAGCCAATAGGAAGCCCAGAATCAAATACAAGTGTGAAATTCCAAACGAGCTGCTTTTGATCCAAAAAGCAGATATAAAAAGCCGAGACAGAAAGCACCCAACAGACAGACTGACGCAGAGACCCAGAGAGACAAATGTAATTAGTATCTCCCTTGACCAAGTCAACTGGCTACTATGCTCGTCCCTTCACCTCTTTTTCCTTCTCTCTGTCTCAAACCTACTTACTGACCTAAGAAGCGACTACTTCAAAGACATTCCTCACATACCTCCGCTCCCCACATTCCTAAGCAATAATTTTCTTTCAGCTTATTATTTTCC
Organism: Ascarosepion bandense; assembly: GCA_037127315.1. NCBI lineage: Eukaryota > Metazoa > Mollusca > Cephalopoda > Sepiida > Sepiidae > Ascarosepion > Ascarosepion bandense. Next base: position 381,176 of record JBBBDQ010000205.1, read on the forward strand.
ATGAACATTTTAACCTCCGTAGGACTTATATTCAAGTATTATTTTAATTGTAAAAACATTAATTGATATGTGTATATATAAATGTTATTTTCAACTCAATTTGCTTTTCTTGATTTTATAATCATTTTATGACTTATAGTGGGCCACAAGGCCAAATTCAGTTAACCTGCAACAGTATACAATTTCCCTTCACTAGAACGGACTCCCACTACAACGGGAAAAGAATAGATAAGCAACCCATTATAAGTATCATTCAAAATGAATGATGATCGTAACTGATCGTAAAATGAATTGTCTATTTTAATCTCGATTTGAATGAATAACGAAGTTTATTCTTACCCCCATCTCTTTTTACTTGCTATTTCGTTTAATCCGTTTATAGCGTGTCAGTTACCTGAGACCTGCGATGAGACCGAGTCAGTAGGAGCATTCTGTTTCCGCACTTTCTTATGTTAACTTAAACATTGTACAAGGTTTATATTCACTTTACTTAGTGTTGTATACACTCCCGAGTCGACGTTTTTTAATCTCTTGTAAGCAGAGGCGACCAGAGATTTTGTTAATGTCTGTTAGTCTCTTTTTATCGTTAGAGATTCAATCATTATAAGTAGTTTTAAGGGAAAGTTTTTTTGCTTCAGTTTCAAATTTCTCTTATTTATTTATTTAAAATATATATTCTATATTTTGAACAGTCACATTTTCACCTGATTGCATTGACACGTCTATACGTCTATGAGATTATTATTATTATTATTATTATTATTATTATTATTATTATTATTATTATTATTATTTTTATTATATGGTTTTATGCTAAGACATTGATTGGTGGTTACTGAAAGAGATCAAGTGACATCTCTCCTTAGCTCACCAGAACCTTCACCAGTATTCTTGTTAATTACAGTATTGAATTCATCTGGCTCTTCTTCTTCTTCTTATTATTATTATTATTATTATGTCATTTTTCATCATATTTCGATTTCTGCTTTGGTCTCACTACCAACCAAGTCTGCGGGGAGACCTAAGGCAGGTAGTGGCGTGTTGTTATGGCACCATTTCATGTTTTTCTATCTTCCCTATCATCCACAGCATTACATAGATAAAGTTTTCCTTAGTGTGTGGGCTGTACTTAATAAGACAATTTTTTGTATATCTCTTAAGCTGGGGTTTCCAGGGATTCTTTCAATGTGTTGTTTTGTTCCATTTTTTATCATTCCAAGTGCACCTACTATCACTGGCACAACTCTTGTTTTCAATTTCCACATTTTTTCTATTTCAGTTTCCAGGTCTTTATATTTTGACAGTTTTTCAAATTCCTTGATTGCTATGTTACAATCCGCTGGACAAGCCATTATTATTATTATTATTATTATTATTATTATATAGTTTTATGCTAAGACATTGATTGGTGGTTACTGAAAGAGATCAAGTGACATCTCTCCTTAGCTCACCAGAACCTTTACCAGTATTCTTGTTAATTACAGTATTGAATTCATCTGGCTCTTCTTCTTCTTCTTCTTCTTCTTCTTCTTCTTATTATTATTATTATTATTATTATTATTATTATTATTATGTCATTTTTCATCATATTTCGATTTCTGCTTTGGTCTCACTACCAACCAAGCGTGCGGGGAGACCTAAGGCAGGTAGTGGCGTGTTGTTATGGCTCCATTTCATGTTTTTCTATCTTCCCTATCATCTCCAGCATTACATAGATAAAGTTTTCCTTAGTGTGTGGGCTGTACTTAATAAGACAATTTTTTGTATATCTCTTAAGCTGGGGTTTCCAGGGATTCTTTCAATGTGTTGTTTTGTTCCATTTTTTATCATTCCAAGTGCACCTACTATCACTGGCACAACTCTTGTTTTCAATTTCCACATTTTTTCTATTTCAGTTTCCAGGTCTTTATATTTTGACAGTTTTTCAAATTCCTTGATTGCTATGTTACAATCCGCTGGACAAGCCATTATTATTATTATTATTATTATTATTATTATATAGTTTTATGCTAAGACATTGATTGGTGGTTACTGAAAGAGATCAAGTGACATCTCTCCTTAGCTCACCAGAACCTTTACCAGTATTCTTGTTAATTACAGTATTGAATTCATCTGGCTTCTTCTTCTTCTTCTTCTTCTTCTTCTTCTTCTTATTATTATTATTATTATTATTATTATTATTATTATTATGTCATTTTTCATCATATTTCGATTTCTGCTTTGGTCTCACTACCAACCAAGCGTGCGGGGAGACCTAAGGCAGGTAGTGGCGTGTTGTTATGGCTCCATTTCATGTTTTTCTATCTTCCCTATCATCTCCAGCATTACATAGATAAAGTTTTCCTTAGTGTGTGGGCTGTACTTAATAAGACAATTTTTTGTATATCTCTTAAGCTGGGGTTTCCAGGGATTCTTTCAATGTGTTGTTTTGTTCCATTTTTTATCATTCCAAGTGCACCTACTATCACTGGCACAACTCTTGTTTTCAATTTCCACATTTTTTCTATTTCAATTTCCAGGTCTTTATATTTTGACAGTTTTTCAAATTCCTTGATTGCTATGTTACAATCCGCTGGACAAGCCATATCAATTAATAGACAAGTTTTCTCCTTCTGGTTTTTAACAATAATGTCTGGCCTGTTTGCTTCAATTTTTCTGTCTGTGTAGATGGTGTAATCCCATAGAATGGTTACATCTTCTATTTCTGTAACCGGTGCTGGGTGATGTTCATACCAGTGTTTGCCTACAGCTTTTCCATAATGTTTGCATATTGCCCAATGTAAATATTGCCCAACTCTATCGTGGCGATTTTTATATTCATTTGGGGCAAGCACAGAACAGCCTGAGATTAGGTGGTCTATTGTTTCTTGGTGTTTATCACAAAACCTGCATTTTGGATCCATATTATTATGCATAATATTTGCCTGAAAGTTTCTCGTGAAAAGACTTTGGACTTGTGCTGCAAGAATAAAGCCTTCAGTTTCAGACTTTAATCCAGATGCACGTAACCATCGATGAGTATTAACTTTGTCAACATTGGATTTATTGGCACGTACTGGATATTGGCCATGCAGAGGTTTGTCTTGCCAGCGCTGTTTCATCTGTTCAAGAGCTTTATCTTTGGCTTTCATTTTCATATTCTTTGCCGCAATAGCCGGCTCTTGGCTTCCGTTCTGCTTTTCTACAGAATCTACTAACTGTAAATCTTGTTTGAATTTACTGCCTTCTTTTATTATTGAATATTTTTTCTTTCTTTCTTCATGTTGCCTTACTAATTGTATCATCCAATCCTTTGTTGTTTCTATGTATGTTAGTAAGCCAATAGTTGTTGTCTTGTATGACAATTCCAGCTGAATAAGACCTCTTCCACCTTCTTTACGGGGTATGTAGAGACGGTCTACATCAGCCTTTGGATGATGCATCTTATGCTTAGAAAGAAGCTTTCTTGTTTTAGCATCCATTCGCCTGATGTCGTTTAGAGTCCAGTTTAAGATGTTAAAGCTATATTGGACAACTGGGATTGCAAGGCTATTAATGGCAATAACTCTGTTCTGTGAATTTAATTCAGTTTTTAATATCATTCGTAGCCTTCTATAGTACTCTTTACGCACTATTTCTTTCATTTTTTTATGGTGAATGTTTTCGCTCTCATTTACACCTAGGTATTTATAAGCTTCTTCTGGTTTCAATTCTTTTATTGTTACAGCAGGGTCTAAGCTAATTGAGGATGTTTGTCGTATTGATCCACGTAAAAATGTAGCTTTAGCACATTTATTCAAATTAAATTTCATTCCAATGTCTTCGCTGAAGCATTTTACAGTTTGCAGAAGACCTTCCAGCTCATTATCATTCTTAGCATATAACTTCAAGTCATCCATGTAAAATAGATGGCTTATTTTCTTTTGTCCTATTTTATAACCACATTCTGTCTTAACTATTATTATTATGATTATTATTATTATTATTATTATTATTAGTAGTAGTAGTAGTAGTAGTAGTAGTAATAGTATTGTAACATGTTTTTATGCTAAGACGTTGATTGGTGATTACTGAAGTAGATCAAGTGACATCTCTCTTAGCTAGCCAGGACCTTCTCCAGTATTCTTGTTAATTAGAATACTGAATTCATTCTTCTTCTTCTTCTTCTTCTTCTTCTTCTTCTTCTTCTTATTATTATTATTATTATTATTATTATTATTATTATTAGTAGTAGTAGTAGTAGTAGTAGTAGCAATAGTATATGGTTTTATGCTAAGACTTTGATTGGTGGCTACTGAAGATCAAGTGACATCTCTCCTTAGATCGCCAGGACCTTCCCCAGTATTCTTGTTAATTACAGTATTGAATTCAACTGGGTCTTATTATTATTATCATTATTATTATTATTAGTAGTAGTAGTAGTAGTAGCAGTAGTATATGGTTTTATACTAAGACGTTGATTGGTGGCTACTGAACGAGATCAAGTGACATCTACTCCTTAGCTCACCAGGACCTTCCCCATTAATTAGAATACTGAATTCATTCTTCTTCTTCTTCTTCTTCTTATTATTATTATTATTATTATTATTATTATTAGTAGTAGTAGTAGTAGTAGTTGTAGTAGTAGAAGAAGAAGTAGCAGTAACCATATTTTATGCCCTTGAAGACTCAAACCAGATCCTAATGTCGATTAAAATTGATCGATGGCATGATTCCTCAAATAACCCGCTCGATTCTTATTAATATTGCAAGTCATACAATCGCCTTTGTCTACACATAATATTCTCTTCTTTAGATTTTTATTTTGTACCTTTTTGATCCCAGTGGAATTTGAAAATTATTATTATGATTATTATATTATTATTTTGCGTCATATTTCGATTTCTGCTATGGTCGCACTACCTGCCAAGTCTGCAGGAAGACCTAAGGGAGGTTGTGGTGTGTTGTTATGACTCCATTTCATGTTTTTTCTCTCTCCCCTAACATCCCTAGCGTTAGATAGACAAAGTTCTCCATAGTGTGTGGACTGTACTTAACAAGAGAATTTTTTGTATATCTCTAAAGCTGGGGTTTCCAGGGATTCTTTCAATGTGTTGTTTTGTTCCATTTATTATTATTATTATTATTAGTAGTAGTAGTAGTAGTAGAATTAGTATTATTTTTAATTTCTTGTTTGATGTAATCATTTAGTAAGTCATTTACTTGAGATCTGAGGTAAATGAAACTTTCTTGTTCCCTAAGGAATTTATAAAGATGGAATTTTTTTTCCAAATGTGCGTTGTGGTACAGTGGATATCGGCTTGGAACGAGAAACCGGGGAGCCGAGTTCGAATTCCAGTTGAATCCATTGTATTCACTAACGCGCAAATACCCGTGGGAAAGGTATTAATCCGTCTCTTCCTTCCAGTTATGGGTTAAATAGCAGGACAGATTGGGTTCTATAGCCTTGGTCGGCAACCAGTCTACCGCAGAAAGCAATGGCAACTTACTGCGGGATAATCTTCTGCCCAGTCAGTCATGTCCCTTTAGAGACATGATCGCCCAAGCGTGCTTCACGTATGGCACTTAACTGACTGATCCGAGCAGACCTCATTAAAACAATGTTTTGTGTTTAAGATGAAGATGGATTTCATAGTATTTTCGTAATGTGGGTATCAATACGCTTCTTAACCATTCCTAGTGTTCCTATAACTACTGGAATAACAGTTGTGTTTTAATTCTATGTTTTTCTAATTTTTATTTCAACATATTTATATTTGGAGATTTTATAAATTCTTTCACTGAAATCTTGTTATCGAAAATGCTATGATCATAGTATTTAGGTTCTCTAAAGCGGCCGAAATGTGGTTCTACAGAAGGATGCTACGGATATCGTGGACTGAGCATGCAAGCAACGATGAGGTGTTGGAAAGAATGGCAACAAAAAGGAAATTGATACTGAGCATCAGGAAGAGACAACTGAAGTTCCTGGGACACGCAATGAGGAAGGAGAGCCTGGAGAACCTGATACTGACTGGTCAGATAAAAGGAAAGAGAGACAGAGGAAGGCAGCGGATAACATATTTGCAGGGCCTGATCAGGTGGATGACGGAACGGGGGTTGCCAGGAGCAACAGGAGCAAACATACTAAGAGCCACAAGGGATAGGGAGACGTGGAGAACCATGATCGCCTACTTCCTGAAGGGACAGGGCACATAGAAGAAGAAGAAAGTCTTTTATGACAATATCAGGGTTGTTAGCTATTATTATTATTATTATTATTATTAGTAGTAGTAGTAGTAGTAGTAATTGTGATGAGGCGTAAAGTATGTTAAACTACAACATCTGTCCGCAGATGTGTCTATTACCCACCTTGAAAAATAGTTCCAAAAATTATTTACTGGATTTAACACTGCTTGCCTGCATCAATTTCTTCTTTTTTTTTTTTTTTTTTTTTTTTAATCATATCACCCCGAGCAAGGCAGTAAAGCCACTGATGTGCACGGGGCTACGTAAGAGTGAAGAGATTTGAAAAGAGGAAACCGGAAACCACACCCTAAACAGGGGACAAACAAGGGATGAACCTCTTCACCTGTTCAATAGACGTGGGTGGAGTGTGAACCGGGCGATAGTTAGATAATAATGTTTGCTTTCCAACAATTTAATACGTTTTCATGAAAGCGTAAAAATGTCATGATTTTTATTAGTATAGAGAATTGTTTAGCTCACATTATTCAGGTAGGAAGAATTTTTACCTGAATTCGAAACCTGATAGCTGGCTTCGCAGGAAATTTCTGCCATGTAGCTGAAGGTGGGTAGAAGAGGAGAGAAAGAAAGATGCAGAATTATTTTGATAAGATTAAAACCTCGTCAAACACTAGGTGTAACACATTGTGATATTTATACGATCAACGGCTTGTGAGTTTAGCTTTAGCGATTTCTTCTTCTTCTTCTCTGGCGTCCTAAATAGACGGACGAATTGATTGACGAGAAGCCAGCCATATGCGTGTGTCAGAGATGAACCAATTAATTTGAGACGAGGACCAAGACACACGCGACACACAAATACACTCACTAAATACTTAAGCTAAAATGTTGTAGTTATATTTTGCAAGTATTTAAATAAAGATAATATTTGCTTTTGATGGATATGGTAGAAGAAATATCAAAGAAATTCTTTTTTTTTTTTTTAATGAAGAAGCGTTTGATACTATTCGAAGCAGACTCCGAAAACATTAACGAGATGACCCGATTCGCAGTTTGAAAAGCACTAACTCTCCTACTACTACTAATTATGTTACCTAAACACTATAATGAAACCACCATCACCTCATTGCTATCACCGTCGTCTTCATCTCTCAGCACGGCCAGCATAAAACGTTTACAAGGCAGAGATGTTGTTTGATGTGACCTGGCAGCAAATGACATAGTTCTCTGTGAAACGTTCATATTATTCAATGTCTTAATTTTCCTTTGCTCTTCCTTCGACCTCTTCACCTTTCTGTCTCTCGGATTCCGCCCTGTTCTCTTCCCGGAATAAAAAAAAAAATTAAAACGGATAAAAACGTCGTGAAAAGTGTCTGCACTTGGGTCACTTATCTCCAGTCTTTTCATTCTTTTAGTTCCTAACGTCAGTTTGCACCGAGTAAATAAAAAAATAAAAAATAAAAATAAAATAACCATTCAGGCCAAATAAAAAAAAAATGGCTATTGATCTTTAGAACAATAATATTTACATAGGTACTTCCATTTTTTCACGATAATTCGTGGTCCTGGGTATGACGGTAAACTGCATCCGGCAGCAAGGCCTCTAATTGGGAGGTTGTGAGGAGCATGGAACCACCTCTTAATTGCTGTTGTTCCCAGATCTACTCTGTAGCACCTGTTAGGGTCCAAGTTATGAGAAAATATCTAACATCCAAAGTGGGGTCAACACACTATGAAAGTATAAAAATAAACTTTAATAGAATTATATATATTTTTGAAAGAAAAATATTAACAATAATACATTTTTGAAAAAAAAATTATTCTCAGCAAAACATTTTTAATACAAAAGTAGAAGACATTTTCAATTTTCTAAAATTAAGAAGAATAAAAACAAAAAGATTTCATTTAAAATCTGACTAAATCAACCTTTTCACAATAACCGAACATTATAAAAAAATATCTTAAAACCCCACCATTTTGGCATTAAATAACCCACAGAGGTGTTGATATGCCGTTAAACAAAACTCAAACTCAAACGATAATTCGTGATGCCTAAGTTTTAAAATGATTTCTTAAAGATAAAATAAAGCTTTCTTGGAGCTTTCATTTTGGTTTTAATTGAAAGCTAAATCATTAAATTTACTATTTCCAGTAAGCAAACTACTCTGGTGTATTTCAAATAGAAATTATATTGATTGGAATCTTAACTTTTTGAGAGTTTTCAAAAGTTATTTTTCGTCCATTTTGACATATTGAAAAGTTTGTAAACGAAAGTTAATTCTCAGATTTCAAAATCTTGCAAAAATACCATATAAACCTGTGGCAACTTACTTTTAGAAAATTAGAAAATTTAAAGTTAAATTCATCTGATTTGAAACAAGTATTACTTATTTATAGCATAACATTTAGACTAAAATTATTTCTTAATAAATTATCATAATTAAAAAAGAAATAGGAAAACAATTCTTGAAAAATTAATTTATCATTGAACTTTTTTCTTCGGACTATAATGCAATTATATATTTTTAAAAGCAGTTGAAAGTTTATCTTCCACAATACCCCGGCGGAAATTAGAAAAAATGTAACGGAGTATTTTTTGTAATTGTTAAAACAAAGGAAGGTGTGTTCACACAAAATGTGGTTTATTGGGATTAATAGCGGATGGTAGAACGCTGTCTGCTCTGCTTGATACTCGAACGAGAAATGCTGCTCTGCTGTGTGTAGCACGTGTGTCTGCTATTTATACATGCCGGGAAAAAGCGGGAAAGCAAGATTATCCCGTGATTGTCGCGTGTGTGTGTGTACAATGAGTGAATGCAGCTGTGGATGAGCTGTATTGGAATTCACGTGATTCCACAATCTAATTAAATAATGTCATAATTTTATAGCATTTTTTATTATACTATTAGGAGCAGATTTTCGGTAAAACGCCGAACTGTAGACGCTACACATTCCCCGAGGAATCCTGAGTTTAACTAATGAAACAAATTTTCGATACAAATTTTAATTTCTTAAAATTTCGTGAACTTACGTGAAGAGGGGTAGATAATAAATGAAAAAAAAATTTTACCAAGATTTTCTAAAAATAATAATTTAAAAAATAAGTTCATTTATTTGTATATAGCTCTTGAAAGTTTCATTAAAATACGACAATTATTTGATTTTTTTTTTTTCAGTAATTTCCAAATTAATTTGTTCTTCACCGGAAAAAATGAATTTTCTAGTATTACATTAGCAATAATAAACACGAGTAACAATTTGGTCACCCGTTGACGAAAAACAAAACAAGATTTTTTACCAAAATTTCGAACGTTTTAGAAAAGACAACATTTAAAAAAAAATGTAAAATTACTTTGATCTTTCATACATAAACATTTTATCGAAAAAACTTTGTGTTTATTAAATTTGGGCCCTTTTTTCTTGACACTATGCTGTTTTGTTTTTGTTTTTTTGTTTTTGTTTTTTCAGTAAATTAGTAGAGGTACCTACATTTACAATAGATAGATAGATAGATAGATAGATAGATAGATAGATACATACATACATACATACATACATACACCTTTTCACCGAAAAATCCGCATAGTATCATGAAAAAAAAGCCCTAAACTTAATAAAACAAAGTTTTGCCATCAAATTGTTTATGTTATTAAGAACAGAAACCAAAGTATTTTTCTATTTTTTTCTGAATTTTCAAACGTTCGAAATTTTAGTTAAAAATTCTTTTTTGTGTGTGTTTGTTTGTGTGTGTGTGTGTGTGTGTGTGTGTGTGTGTGTGTGTCTTTGTCTGTCTGTTTGTGTGCGTGTGTCTGTGTGTGTGTGTGTGTGTGTCTTTGTCTGTGTGTCTTTGTCTGTGTGTGTGTGTGGGTGTCTGTGTGTGTTTTGTCTCTCTGTGTGTGTTTCTGTGTGTGTTTCTGTGTGTGTCTTTGTCTGTGTGTGTGTTTCTCTGTGTGTGTGTCTCTGTGTGTGTATCTTTGTCTGTGTGTCTGTGTGTGTCTTTGTGTGTGTGTTTGTTTGTGTTTTTGTCTCTGTGTGTGTCTTTATGTGTGTGTCTGTGTGTGTATGTTTTTGTCTGTTTGTGTGTTTGCACATGTGTGTGTGTGTGTGTGTGTGTGTCAGCGGTCCATGTAATACTTACGATTAGTAGTTTTACGTCTTTTTTTTCCCCGGTCAAAATCCCGGTGATGATTGGAAAATAATTACAAAATTCAAATCATTGTCAGATTTTGATGAAACTTTCAGACTTATTAAGAAACGAATAAAATTATTTTTTGAATATGTCTTTAGGAAATATTCGTAAAAATATTTTTACATGCATTACCCCTCCCCACAACACACAAGGTTACTTAATAACGTGAAATTTTGAGAAATTAAATTCCCATCAAAAAATGTTTTGTAAGTTAAAAGCAGAAGTCCTTGGAGAATGTAAATCATTTTTTTAAACTTCTACTCATTTCCCAAAAATCTGTTCTGAATCGTAAAATAAAAAAATGCAATAAAACTATGATATTTAATTAGATAAGCTTTTAGTTGCTTTTATAAAAGGTTTATTAAGTACACTGTTGTCTTAAGTAAAAAACATTTTGATGAATAATGAATTTTTGCAAGAATTGTTTTCATTCATTTTTATTTTAATTAAAATAATTTATAATATATACATCTTTAAAATTATGTATTACGTTAATCCGGTTAAGTGATATTATTATTAAGTGAAAGATATATTTATTAATCAAAAAATGAAAAATTTAATAAAAATCATTTTGCGTCAATATGACTGTACATTAAAATATTACGCCCTCTTTTTTTAAAATATGGTGGACCATACACGACACTACCAGAAAAAAAGAGCGATGACGATAGTAAATTCAAAATCAACATTCTTAAAATTTGATTACAAAGAATATTTTCTTACATTTGCAAAATTACTGAGTTCTTAAAAATATATATAAGAAATATTCTTAAATTATATTTTAACAGATCAAGTCACCGGCGAAAAAAATCAAAACCTACTTTCATTATTTGATTGACGAGTGATGAGGTATGTAATCATTGCTACTGATAGTTTTAAAAATTAATTTCTTTGTTATCTTGAAATTAAAGTAAATAATATTTATTTCAAATCACATTAATCTATATATACAAAAAGTAATTTGTCAGTTTGTGTGTGACTGTTCCCTATGCACGCCTACATTTTTAAAGCTACGCCATTCAAACTTTCTAGGGACACATATCTACAGGGAAACCAGATCGACACATACATTTTGAGTTTAAGTTCAGCAATTTTCCCTTTCACACTTTTTGGCTAAGTGAATATTTTTCCCCATAATTTTGAAACAAAAAAAATATTTTTAAAAAAATCTGTTTTTTCAAACAAAAACAAAATATGTAAAAAAAAGTGCCAATGGTTAATTTATTTATTTAAGTCTTTTTTTTTTTCAGATTTAATATTTCATACTTCAGAAAATAAAATTAAAAAACAAGAAGCTTTGTTTCTGTAAATATTTCATGCAGGAAATCAAATGTCTGTAATTTGTGTGGCATTAGTGTAACGTTTTTCTCTAAAATTAAATGTCTACATTTATAAATATTCTTCGAAAATTTATGAAATTCATCTAGTAAAAAAAAAATGTAAATATTTTCCCCCTCGTAATTTTGAAAGAAAAACAAACGCAATGCTGTTTACAATGTCACACAAAAGATCAAATCACGTTTCCGCAGAACAAAAGAAAATAGATTTTTTTAATGGAATTTTTGAACAATTTTTAAACAACAATTTTCTTATATAATTATTTTTTTATATAATTGAGTTTTAAAGTGAGGCGCTCGGAAATCGCAACACGCTGCATTAATTATCTAATTAAAAAATGTTCTGAGTTGCACGGGCAACGCCGGGCCATGTTGCTAGTTATACTTTAAATCAGCTAATATTCCTCAAATAAAGTTTCAGAAAAGTATATTATATTTTTAGAAAATTTTAAAACCCGATAATTAACTTTTGTTTACAAATGACCGATCTTAATTATTTTAGTTAAAGCGACAACAAAAATATTACACCAATCAATATAATGTAATTTGAAATGCACCAGAGTATTTTGCTTACCGGAAATAGTAAATTCGCTTTACTTTAGCTTTCAATTAAAGCTAAAACGAAAGATTCAGGAATGATTTTGCATTTTTAAAAATCATTTTGAACAAAAGGTAACGAAAATTAATGGAGGTACCAAGATAGATATGAAAAATCTGATATATAGCATGATAGATATCTAATTCAGAAGAGTATATCTTATTTTTGTAACTTTTTTTTAATTAAAACGACTAAAAAAAGGTGTTTTAGAAAAAAAATATTTTCAGCCATTTTAGTATTCTGGTGATTGGAAATATTAAATTTAATCCATTAGATTGAAATTAAAACTAAAGAAAAGCTTCAAGATTTTTTTATTTTATAAACTTCATTTTAAACCTTAAGGATCGCGACTTTTTTATTTCTTGTATTTTGTAGAGGCGCCTATATATATATATATATATATATATATATATATATATATATGTGTGTGTGTGTGTGTGTGTGTGTGGAGAGAGAGAAAGAAGGAAATGAACAGAGTGAATATGAACAGATAGATAGATAGATAGATAGATAGATAGATGGATATGAACAGACGGAGATAGATAGATAGATAGATAGATAGATATGAACAGACTGAGATAGATAGATAGATAGATAGATAGATAGATAGATAGATAGATAGATATGAACAGTCTGAGATAGATAGATAGATAGATAGATAGATAGATAGATAGATAGATAGATAGATGGTCTGAAATGAAGATATATATTAAATGCCTTGAGAGATTCAGATAGAGAGAGAGAGGGAGAGAGAGAGAAGGAGTGTGTGTCTGTGTGGGGGGGGGGGGTCTATGTGTGTGTGAGAGAATGAGAGAGAGAGAGAGAGAAAAGACGAGTGAACCATTGTAAATATCTATTTATTCAATAAGAGCAATCAGCGTGTTTTACGCAAATTTAGGGTCACGTGTCGAAACTGATTGCCGAAGCCAGTAATATATTTAAAAAACAAACTAGCTTTAAAGATACCTTTGTAGATGTAATGAACTATATATATATATATATGGGGTGTAGGCATTATATATTTCATTATTAGCTGTATTTAGAAACAGAAACTTAGGAGAGAATGGAATCATAGAGAAATAAAAGTATATATAAAAGAAAAGGCAGATCCATATTCATATGCATACTTGTGCGTGTACACACACACACACACACACACACACACACACATACACACACACACATATATATATATATATATATATATATATATATATATGCAGGAATCCCTCAATAATGCGCATTCGATAAATGCGTTTTCGATTTGTGTGCTAAAAATATTTATATACCAAAATTCGATTAATGCATACATAATATTTGATTAGTGTAAAAGAAAAATTCTCTAGTTTACCCATAGTAACTGAAAACTGTTTACCAATAAATTAAAAGTTTTTTAAAAATGAAAAATGATTAACTCTTTTGTTTGTCAAGTATTACTTTATCTGTGTACTTAAGTAATTCAGGACGGTAAAGATAAATTTTATAATATAGACCAATAATAAAATATATATTTGAATATTTGTTTTATAATTTTTTGAAAATTGAGAATGTTCCATGTTTATCTCGAGGGTCTTCATAGGAAATTTCAGATTTTTTGTTTAAAAAGTGGACGATTTAATTAAATTTGCATTTATAAAAAAAACTAGCAGTCTAGCCCGGCGTTGCTCGGGTGTAATGAAAGCTTTAAAACTAATCCATGATCCTGGCGCTCACACTCAGCCTAAAGAATATTTGTGAATAAAGGACATACAGACAGATAAACAGACACACACACAAACAACTCGCCTTATATATATATATATATATATATATATATCGAGTTTCGATCCCGGTCAGAAGCAAGTGGATGCATCTAGCCACACCGATGAGCTGTGATACAGCGAAACAGGCTTGTATGTGGATGACTAATATATATATATTATCAATTTTGTGAACTATTGTAAGAACTGCAACCTTGAAACTTCTGAATATCGATTCTTATGTCTTTGTCTACGAGTGTATCAAATTTGATTAAAATCGGACCACTCCTTCTATAACCCAATTTTTTCGATTATCGATTTTTTATATTTATAGTGGGTACCTCGACACAAAACCTAGCTAAGAACACTCGCAGACGCTCATAGTACAACTGTGTAAATTTTTAAGAAAATCGGTTCAGTCGTTTCGGAGTCTATATGTAACGGATACACACACAGACACACAGACAAAATTCCATTTATAAATAAGTTTAGATAGATATCGAGATATAAAAGATGTCTGCATTTTCTATGAAAAATTATAAATAACATTTTCAGGTTAAAACCCCAATGATCATGATATGTTTAGAAAATTTGAAGGGACAATTTCTCACTACTACCAGTTATATGAAGAACAAAAGAATCAATGTCAGTTAAGTGCCATAGATGAGACACGCTTGGGTGATCATGTCTCCAAAGAGACATGACTGAATGGTCAGAAAATTTTTGCGCAGCACGTTTCATTACTTTTTACGGTAAACTGATTGCTAACCAAAGCTATAGAACCCAATCTGTCCAGCTATTTAACCCATAGCTGGAGGAAGACGCAATGAATTCATACATTTCCCATAGGTATTTACACATATGTGGATGCAACGAATTCAACTAGAATTCGAACTCGGCTCCCCGAATTTTCGTTCCGAGCCGATATCCACTGCACCGTGCGAAAAAGCACTCTAAACATGTTTTTCATAGAAAATCAGATTAATAAACATTAATTCCTCACATTTATATTGTATCATCTTACCTAGGAAGTGTTCTAACGGAAGACGGAAAGGGTGACGCAGAGATCCGAAGGCGAAGGACGTATGCCGGGAGCTGAGAAGAGTATTAAGAGACAGGACAATTTCGCTAGAAACAAAGAAAAGAGTACTTGATTGCTATGTGATGTCAGTTCATCTGTGGTGATACCGAACAAAAGCGATGGACCGGATGTTTGTGCTTTCACGACCAAAAAGCAAATGACCAAAAGTCGTCGATGCGCCGCCGGCTCCGCGCAGATGTTCCGGTTGAAAACTAAAAATTAATTAAATATTAAATTTCCAGTTCGCGAGCCTACGCGAATTTTATTTATCAGCCAATGGGAAGGCCCAGAACCAAATACAAGTGTGAAATCCCAAATGAGCTGCTGGGATTCAAAAAGAAGATATAAAAAAGCGGACACAAAAAGCATAGACAGGCAGACCGACTCGAGGAGAAGAGAGTAATTAGTATCTCCCTTGACTGAAGTCAAGCGGCTTACTACGCTCGCCTCCCTAACCTCTTTCCTTCTTCCCTGCCTCAAAAACTACTTACTGACCTAAGGAGCGAATACATCAAAGATATTCCTTACTTACACGCTCCCAAATTCCTAAGCATTAATTCTCTTTCAGCATTTTATTGCCATGAACATTTTAACCTCCGTTGGACCTGTACTTCATGTATTACTTCAATTGTAAAAACATTAATTGATATGTATATATATAAAATGTTATTTTTCCACTAGAAATTGCCTTTCTTGGTTTTATAATCATTTTATGACTTATAGTGGACTATCTACCACAAGGTCAAATTCCGTTAACCTGCAGCAGTATACAACTACCCTTCACTAGAACGGACTCTACACTACTAACAGAAAAGAATAGATAAGCAACCCACTATACTTCAATATGGTAGTGAATGTTGTATAATATCATCAACGATGAAGGAAAAACTTATATCATGGATCGAGCACGGGAGCAATGATGACATTTTGGAAAGGATGGAAACGAAAAAGACATTAATACTGAGCAACAGGAAGAGATAGCTGAAGTTCCTGGGACATGCAATGAGGAAAGAAAGCGTGGAGAATCTGGTACTCACAGGTTAGATAGAGGGAAAGGGAGATAGGGGAAAACAGCGTGTAGCATAATTGACGGGCTGATCGCACAGCGAGGTTTGGGTGGCGTAACAGCAAAAAGTGTGCTAAGAGCCACCAGGGATAGGGAGACGTCGAAGATCATGATCGCCTACGACCTGAAAAAACAGGGAACATAAAAGAAAAGAAGAATATATTTCAATTAAAAATACGCAAAATTAAAATTTAATTGGGAATTAGGCTAAAATTTCAGATTCAAATTACATCATTTCCTATATGTGATTATATTAGTTTAATACGTTTTCGATTAGGGCGTATCTTTTAATGGCACACATTAGCCGCACTATTCTGGAATCCCGTATATTTCCTGCATTCCTATATATATATATATATATATATAGTGCATCGAGGCAGTTTGTTATTTTTGGTAACTATTGCCGTTGCCTAGCGGAGTTTTATGTCAACACAAAATAAAATCGTTGCTGATGGTGGATGTTATTGTATTACCGTCTAAATAACCTCTCTGAAGATGGCTCATGTGAGCCGAAAGCTTCGAACCAAATTAATAAAAAATTATCCAAATGTTGGAGAATTTTTGTCTTTATTTTCAACTGAAATTAAAGCCAAAATACGACGCTTAGAACGGCTCATGATTAAACATAATAGACATTCATTGTCTTTTATATTTAACAGTATATGTTCAGAAAAAAAAAATATATATATAACTATTCTCTCTCATTCTATTTATTTACTTTTTCTCTCTCTTTTTTACGTTTATCTTCCTAACTTTATCTTTTTCTTATATTTAATTATAATTTCTATATTATTTTCTTTTATAACTTTTAATTATTTTAACTGAATTTTAAAAATAATATTAATAGTAGTTATTTTCTTAATTCGTATTAAAATTATGATTTACAATTTATTTTTTACCGTAAACATATCCCATTTTATTTGAAACTATATGTTAAATTTCCACATCATGTTCATACCACTCGCTCTAATTTTTTCTCTCTCTTTTTCTCTCTCTCACTCTCTCTTTAAGACTCTTCAACCTTCTCGCTATCTCTGTATCTCTAATACTGTTCATTATCTATCTATCTATCTATCTATCTATCTATCTATCTATCTATATAAGTATGTTCATACCAATCTCTCAAATTTTCCCTCTATCTTTCTCTCTGTCTCACACTCTCTCTTTAAGACTCTTCAACTTTCTCGCTCTCTCTGTATCTCTAAAACTCTTCATATCTATCTATCTATCTATCTATCTAAGAATGTTCATACCAATCTCTCTCATTCTCTCTCTCTCTCTCTCTCTCTCTCTCTCTCTCTCTATATATATATATATATATATATATATATATATATATATAGTTAATCTTCAAAGTATCCCCCAAAAAAACATTATACACAGACGCTCACATGTCTCTATTTAGAATAGACATTTGTAACGGTAATTTACACAAAAAAAAAATTCCTCGCTCATTCATTAAATATATCTCATGATATTATAAATTAAATTTCAGTGTTAAATTTCCACGTCATGTTTTTCGAAGAAAGCAGACGAGTCGCTATAGACGCTATGTCGATACTTAATGTTAAGATTCATTTCTCTGTGTACAGTTCGTTTTCTTTCCATTTCTATTTCTTTCCTTTTTTCTCTTCTTTCCATTTATCAATTGTCTACTTTTTTTTCCTTTATTTTTCTCTCTTTGGTTTTTTCTTTTTATATGAGCGAGGAATTGTTTTTTGTAAATTACCGATAGATATTTTGAAGATTAACTGTTGTGTCCGTTGGGTCTGATGAGATGCAAGGTTATCATCGGCGGCGAAATATGTATTACCCATGAAATTGTAGAATATCTAATTTTTTTTCTAAATTATATTACTCTGTTAAATTAAATAAATAAATTGAGTTCTTTTGAGTTTGACTCTATCGGAATTTACCTGACTAATATACCAATTGTGCTACTTTATATATAAGTAAAGTTTACCTAGTGAGCCAACAAACCTACCAAGGTTTCACCTAAGCGGATCGTCAGAGAACGACGATCCGCTTACGTGAAACTTGGTAGGTTTTGATGGCTCACTAGATTTACGTAACTTATTCAGCTCTGCTTAAGTATTGAGCACTTTTTTGTTAGTTGATTACTCGTCTCGGGTTTTTTCTTTGGGCTACGCGCTGACTCGGTCCGAATTCGTTTAGGTGATGTTCATGTGCTTAGCTCTTTCTTTTTTTACAACCATTTTTTCCTTCCACGTAGATACGCGGAGGGTTTTTCGAAACGTGTATAGTTATAAGCTTGCGTTTATATATATATATATATATATATATATATATATATATATATCTTTCTATTTCTATTTCTTTCCTTTTTTCTCTTCTTTCCATTTATCAATTGTCTACTTTTTTCTCACTTTTTTCTTTGTTTATTTGTTTTGTTTTATTTTTTAATGAGCGAGGAATTTTTTGTAAATTGCCGTTAAAATGTCTATTCTAAATATGGACATGTGAGCGTCTGTGTATAATGTTGTTCAGGGATATTTTGAAGATTAACTGTTGTATCATTTGGGCCTGACGAGCCGCAAGTTCAATATTTGGCGGCGAAACATTTATTACCAATGAAATTGTCGTATATTTAATTTTTTCTGAATTATATATATATATATATATAAAGAATAAATATATTAGCAACGTATAAATATACTTTGTAAATTGTCACCTCTGTTATTATACATCGAGAATTGTTTTATTATTACCAGCAGTGTCCAATTTTAGAGCGGCCATATCTCAGACGTAGAATCGCCGACTGACACCAATTCGGTCCGGTTTCAATCCTGAGTAAAAAGCCAATCAGATGTCTAACCGTGCTAATGAGCTGTGATACACCGAAATAGATCTGTCTGCGGATGACTATATAACGGAGAATATTTGGTATTTAAGTCAGGTAAACCGGCGTGATGTAGCTTCCCTGTGCCTCTTCTACAAGTACTTTCATGGCTTCTGCTCCGATGAGCTTAGATCACTGGTGCCGCCTAAGCACGAATTTACACGAGATACTAGATTAGCAACTAGGTCCCACCCTTTTACAGTTAAACAAATAAGATGTAACCGTAAATTCTACTCCAACAGCTTCTTTTCTCGCGCTTCCTGCCTGTGGAACTCCCTTCCACAAATCTGCTTTCCCGACAGTTACAATCTCCAGGTGTTTAAATGTAGGGTCAATAGACACCTCCTATCACACTAACTCCCAACTATTCTCACAACACTCTCATCTACCCAACCCTCATTCTCGGTATCCTCACCCGCCTATCACCCACCCTCTGTTATTTCCTATATTTAATCAGCTTTTCTCCACTCTACGTAGCCCCCTGCACAGTAGTGGCAGTGACATGCCTTGCTCGGGGTGAAACGCTTATAAAAAAAAACAAAAAAAAAACTCAATGTTAAATTTATTTAGTTAATTTAACAGTTTAATATAATCTAGAAATTTTTTTGGATATTCTACAATTTCATGAGTAATACGTATTTCGCTGGCAATCCCGCTCTTCAGACCCAAATGATACAACAGTTAATATTCCAAATTATTGAAAAGAATTTCATACAGACACTCACGTGCCCATTTGAAAAGACATTTGTAACGGTAATCTACATTTTCTCGCTTATTTAAAAAAACACCAAAGAAAGAAAAAGGAAAATATAGAAAATTAATAAACGGAAAGAAGAGGAAAAAAAAGCAGTTCCAGTTTCTTTTCAAAAGGGATATTAAAGTGATGAGAAACTCGAATAAGATGTGGATTAATGCAGATAAGTCTAAAAACATACATAAAATAGAACCCTACGTGTGTCACAAACTTATCCTCAAAAAAAAATCTCCAGTATATATAAAAAAGATAATAATAATAATAATAATAACATGATATCCACAATTAATAAAAAAAAAAAACCTGTTCCATTGGCCAATAAACTTGGTATTGCAGATAGAATGGGAAAGACCCAAACTAAAACCTCGTATTTACTTTTTAAAGACCATAAACCTAACTTTGAAAATAACCTTCAATCTAGATTAATCAATCCCTCTAAAACAGAATTAGGTTTAATTTCTAGTAATATACTTAAGAAGATAATACTATCCGTACAGGTGAGCCTCCATACAAATTTATGGAAAGACTCGTTTGATACCATTACATGTTTCCAAAATATTCCAGATAAAATTTTTTAAAATTTGATATCGTAGATTTTTACCCCTCTATTTTCTATGATTTATCTAAAGTTATTTATAAATGGAAATTTGTCTGTGTGTGTGCATGTGTGCGTGTATGTCTGTGTGTCTGTGTGTTCGTTACCTATAGACTCCGAAACGTCTGAACCGATTTGCTTGAAAATTTACACAGTTGTACTATAAGCGTCTGCGAGTGTTCTTAGCAAGGTTAAATATCAAAAATCGATAATCGAAAAAATCGGGTTATAGAAGGAGTGGTCCGATTTTAATCAAATTTGATACACTCATAGACAAAGACATAAGAAACGATATTCAGAAGTTTCAAGGTTGCAGTTCTTACAATAGTGCAGAAAATCGATAATATATATATATATATATATATATATATAAGGCAAGATGTTTGTGTGTGTATGTTTATCTACCTGTATGTCCGTATTTTTTCAGCCCTTTTATTTTAGTTTCTGCTTCGGGTTTGGCTCTAAGTAAGTATAATCGTAGTTCTTAGTCTCAGCCATGATACCATTTACTCAGAGGACTTATTTAGCCTTCAAAATTCAGTTTACGGCGAAAAAAACTTATTTGATATCGATACCAGGAAATCAAAATTTGACTTACATCCATTCATTTTTCTTTCAGTCTACGGTTTCGCTTTAACTGGAAACAACTATTGCTTTTTAGTCTTTCGTGTCAACGTCCAAAGAGTCTGAGCTCCAGGTCCATGGATTAGTTTTAAAGCTTTCATTACACCCAAGCAATGCCGGGCTATACTGCTAGTTAGTTGATAGTTTAAACTATGCTAAAAACTTTACTAATATTTACAATAATGAAATAGATATAATTTTAACCTCTAGAGATTCTCTACAATTATATAATAATTCTACCTGGACTAAAAGTATTAATAATAGCTTTAATGTCCCAATGGGAGCTTATGATTCAGCTCAAATTGTGGATCTGATAGGAATATATATATTATACACTCTCGGTAGAATTGTTGATCCTAATCAAATAGTTATTTACCGAGATGATGGCCTTATGTATATCCCTAAAATTAACGGCCCTCTAATATCTAGAATTCAGAAAAAAATTATTATAGCATTTAATATTTTTGGTTTTAAGATCGAAATTTCATCCAATCTCAAAATTGTTAATTTTTTTAGACATTAGCTTTAACCTGTCCAATAATACCTTTAAACCATAGCAAAACAGTAATCAATCACCAATCTATATTAATGTTAATTCAAATCATCCTAAATCTATCATTAAACAAATACCTACATTAGTTAATATTAGAATTAATAACTTATCATCTACTAAAAAAATATTCGATAAGAATAAAACAATATACAAGTCAGACCTTAAATGGAGCCACTATATTGAATCCATAGCAAAATCTACTGTTAAGAAGGTTGGGTCACTATGTTGATCCAGGATGTTTTTTCCACCTGAATCCATCCTGCATATATACAAGTCAACCATCCGTCCGTGCATGGAGTACTGCTGCCATTTATGGTCAGGTGCCCCTGCCGTTCTCCTCAGTGTTCTTGACAAGCTCCAAAGGAGAGTCTGTAATGTGATAGGTACTGATCTGGCGACTCGACTGCAGCCACTTCCCCATCGTCGAAATGTGGCCTCCCTCTGTCTGTTCTATAAATACTTTCATGGCTTCTGCTCGGACGAGCTTAAGTCACTGATGCCTCCTCAACAGGTGTTTACTCGTGCAACGAGACTGGCAACTGGGTCCCACCCATTCACAGTCAGGTTAGCCAAATGCAGACGACAATTCTACTCCTGCAGCTTCTTCTCTCGCACTTCCCGCCTGTGGAACTCGCTCCCGTATTCTTGCTTTCCTGACAGCTACAACCTCCAGAAATTTAAATGCAAAGTCAATACTCATCTACTAACCACTGGACTCTAGCTCTCTCCACTCCCCTGTATAACCTTCCCTTTCTCTCCACTTATGTATCTGTCATCGCACCTGCTTTCTCAGCTTTCTATTGTTCCTTTCTAACTAGTTTGTACTCCTCACTCTTTTCTAATTAATCTTTTTACATTTATGTAACCCCCTGCACATCAGTGGCGTTTCCGCCTTGCTCGGGGTGAAATGATTTAAAAAAAAAATCCCTTAAGAAGAGTAATTTTAAATATGAAATATTGTACCAAGAAAAATTTGAACGATAAAACTAAAAATCGAAACAAAGGCAAAATTAGAAAAAGAAAAATAATATGGTTCTACCCTACTTTCTACAAGTTGTGTAACGTAAACATAGGTAAATATTTTTTAAATTTACTTAGCAAATACTTCCACCAAAATAACCCTCTAATTAAATTATTCAATAGAAAAACTCTTAAAAGTAGCTATTCAACTACAAGTAACATGCAAAACAGAATTAATTCAGATAATAATAAATTACTCAAAAACTTCCTTAACTGGAAAATATACTTTCCTGCGATTGCATCAATAAAATCAAGTGCCCCGTTGATGGCAGGTGTAATTCTGAAAAAGCCGTTTATGAAGCCACTATTTTTTCAGAAGAGGACCCTTATACGTGTAGATGAATATGCGGGTATGTACTTGCAGATATGTGTGTATGTATGTACTTATTGTATGTAAGTGTATATATATATATATATATATATATATATATATATATATATATATATATTAATTCAGATACTTTAATCCAAGCGGGAAAAGCAGGAAGGTAAATTCCAAAAACCCGATCCTAATTAATATTAAAAATTTTATTTTAATATTAAAAAATGATACAGGAAGAGAGCTCCATGTAATAAAATATTACAGAGCAAATATTGTGGTGTTTCTGAAAGGATTTTTCTGTTGCTGAGGTTATGTGTCATCCCCCGTGGGGATTTTCATATCAAAATGATCATCCAACATCATTGAATTAATCCTTTATATATATATATATATATATATATATATATATATATATATGCATGTGCATGTATATGTTTGTATATAAGTATATATATTAATGAAAAAATATATATGGGATATGTATATGTATATATTTGTTTTTGGGTGTATTATGATGTATGTGTGTATATGTATGTACACACACACACACACACACACACACACACACACACACACACACACACATATATATATATATATATATATATATATATATATATAGTCATCCGCAGACAGATCTGTTTCGCTTTATCACAGCTCATCAGTACGCTTAGACTCTTTTAATATTTTATTTATCATTTTCGTATATAATTTTTAATTTATTTTTTAATTATTTTAACTATATTTATAATATAATACTATTAATGGTTATATTTTAATATCTGTTAAAAATTATTTATTTTTATACCATAGATACATCCCATTATCTTTAAAACTAAATTTTAATGTTAAATTTCCATGTCATTTTTCTAAGAAAGCAAATGAATTGGAATAGACTCTGGTGTCGATCTAAGATATTAACTTTAAGTTCATTTCACTTTATGCTGTTCTTTATCTTTTTCTTTTCTTTTCTATATTTTCCTTTTTCTTTCTTTCTTTGATGTTTTTTGAATGGCTGAGAAAATGTTTTTTGTAGATTACTGTTACAAATGTCTATTCTCGATATGGGCACGTGAGTGTCTTTATGAAATTCTTTTCTGGATTATTTTGAATATTAACTGTTGTATCATTTGGGTCTGACGAGCAGCAAGGTTTGCCTGCGAAATACGTATTACTCATGAAAATGTAGAATATCTAAAAACATTTTCTAGAGTATATATATATATATATATATATATATAGAGAGAGAGAGAGAGAGAGAGATAGTTAGATAGATATGAACGGACTGAGATAGATAGATAGATAGATAGATAGATAGATAGATAGATAGATAGATAGATAGATGATGAACAGACTGAGATAGATAGATAGATAGATAGATAGATAGATAGATAGATAGATAGATATGAACAGACTGAGATAGATAGATAGATAGATATGAACAGACTGAGATAGATAGATAGATAGATAGATAGATAGATAGATAGATAGATAGATAGATATGAACAGACTGAGATAGATAGATAGATAGATAGATAGATAGATAGATAGATAGATAGATAGATATGAACAGACTAGATAGATAGATAGATAGATAGATAGATAGATAGATAGATATGAACAGACTGAGATAGATAGATAGATAGATATGAACAGACTGAGATAGATAGATAGATAGATAGATAGATAGATAGATAGATATGAACAGACTGAGATAGATAGATAGATAGATATGAACAGACAGATAGATAGATAGATAGATAGATAGATAGATAGATAGATAGATAGATAGATAGATAGATATGAACAGACTGAGATAGATAGATAGATAGATAGATATGAACAGACTGAGATAGATAGATAGATAGATAGATAGATAGATAGATAGATAGATAGATAGGTGTGTGTGTGTGTGTGTGTGTGTGTGTGTGTGTGGCAAACATGGTTCTCATTACAAGAGAAAAGCGTGTTCGATCTCCGTCAAGAGATGCATTTTCCTTACTAAGATGATCGATGTTCTAGGCTGGTAGACGTTTGTTTCACTGTTTGTACGGGCGTGAAAGGCAAAAGGTCAAAGGCAAAACCGTGTCTATTATTCGAAACACATTGCATTCTGTTGTGGAGTAGTTTTCGCACTGAAGGTTATAATCGGCCTATGTCGGTTGCTAATCGACTTAACGTATCCAAAATGTTAGGAACTTGGTAATCTTCCACCGGAAGCTGAATCCTTAGTATTCGGCAAACTGCCGACTAATATCAACTGCCTAGTAGTTCTATTGAACTCCAATAGAAGTCGAAAGAACTCCTAATAACTTCCCAAGTTCTTCCTCCGTTAACTTCATGTTAGCTCTTCTTAATATAGGAGGGAGAATTCATTATCTGAGGTATAGGTGTGTTTCATCATGACACATTCTCATGACCTGCTGCACCAAGGCGCATGCTGCGATTTAGTTTCCAAAAAAATAAAGACATTTTTTAAAATTATATATCCCTCCACACACACACATACATACACACATATGGAGAGAGCCAGAGATAGAGACAGAGGAACAAAGAGAGATTAACCAAATTATATCAAAGGCCACAGACAGGTTTATTTGTTAGCTGAATCGAACATACTTTAATATATGTATATTTATGGAATCCTGCACATATATAAATCTACCATCCGCCCGTGCATTGAATACTGCTGCCATATGTGGTCGAGTGTTCCTGCTATCCACCTAGGGGTCCTTGACAAAATCCAACGGAGAATCTGTAATGTGATCGATCCCGACTTGACAGCTTTCATACAGTGTCTGCTCTGTGCCTCTTCTACAAATACTTTCAGGGCTTCTGCTCCGATGAACTTAGGTCACTGGTGTTCTCTGTATATAAATTTACTCGAGCCACAAGATTAGCAATTAGGTCCCACCATTTTACTGTCAAACCAATAAAATATAAACGCAAATTCTACTCCAACAGCTTCTTTTCTCGCACTTCCCGTGTGGAATTCCTTTCCATTTACTTGCTTTCCCGACAGCTATAATCTCCAAAAATTTAAATGTTAAGTCAATAGTCATCTTCTATCTCACCAAGCCTCATCCTCTCTCTCTATCTCTCTCTCTCTCTCTCATGCTTCTTTCTCCGTCCACTCCACTCTCATCAGTATTCTCATCCTTCTCTTATCCACTTCCTGACACCCCCTATAACCACTTACTCTTTCTTATAACTTTCCTATAATGTAACCCCCTGCAATACAGTGGCAGTAAAATGCCTTGCTTAGGGAGATATGATAATAAAAAAAAATTCTATCATGTGGATATAAATCGGGGATAAGTTCTACATTAGAATCAATATATAATCTGATCCCTTACTTTATAGCCACAGTCATCTTTCTCTCAACCACTTTGTGACACCCCCTATAACCTGTCACTCTTTCTCATAACTTTCCTCCTATGTAACCCCCTGCAAAACAGTGGTAGTAAAATGCCTTGCTTGGGGCGATATGATTATAAAAAATACATTTCAATATTTAAACAATTTTATTGGGATCTCAGTTTCTCAACGTTATAGTAAATCGATCTTCCATTTTGGAACCACGCGCGTTCGGGTCACTTTTTGTTGTTTTTGGAGGGACGAGTTGTTGCTCTTGTTTTTGTCTTTTTCAAGTTTTCTTTAATTCTTACGATGGCATCCAAGAATGGCTTTATTCAAAAATTTCGCAAGGATTCAGTTGTTGAATATGCGCAAGCAAAAAAGTTAATTGAACAGGATCGATTTATTATGAGGTTATATGAAAAACTGAGCCCCCACTAAAATTGTTTAAAGGTTGAAATTTTTCCAATTCTTTTTTTTTTTTTTTTTTTTTTTTTTTTTGCTAATCGGAAAGTTTAGGGTTTAATCGATAAGATTGCACAGAAAAAGTCAAAAAATATTGATAATCAACAAATTTGATGGTAATGTCGTACCGGCGAGTAGTTCCAAAATGGAGGATCGATTTACTATAAGGTTGTATGAAAAACTGAGCCCCCAACCCAAATTGTTGAAATATTGAAATTTTTGCAAATTTTTTTTGTCATTCGGAAAGTTTAGGGTTTAATCGATAAGATTGCACTGAAAAAAGTCAAAAACAAAAATGAAAAGCAACAAATCTGTGTTGGTCCGCCGATTCTGCAGGTCCGCCGATTTTCTTTATACGAAATTATTTTAATAAGATAAAAATGCAGGATAAAATTGAGCGTTTAGCAAGCCGTTCACAGGGTCTGCGTTAATCAAGCAATGTTTTGAATGACCTATTTAAGGAATACGCATTCTTTTATCCTGGAGACTTTTACGAATCTATATCTGCGAACATAACTTTCGTTGTTCCCAAAACGTAAAAAAACGGTCATTTCCTCAAGAATTTCTGATCCAAGAATAAGTAATTAGAAAAAATGTCAGATTAAAAAGTCGGTCGATTTATTCTTTATCTGCTAGATTCAGTTTCATCGTTCTCTAACGGGTTTTTTTTATCTGACATTATTGTAATAAAAATATAAACATAATTTCTTTTCTAAAACTTTGTAGATATTTACATGTTCAGTCCACGGCATTCTCAGCATCCTTCTGTAGAACCATATTTTTCTTACCTCAATTCTATTGTACTTCTGTGTGCAACATTCATTGCTATATAGGAAGACAGATATTTACCACCTACTGTAAGGCTTCTTCAATATCATTTTTTTTTAATCATATCACCCCGAGCAAGGCGGTAACGCCACTGATGCGCAGGGAGCTACGTAATATCTTTCTAATCAATTAGACACCGATGTATATATTTAACTATCTATGTTTAAGGACAGGTTTAAAAAATTTTCAACGGAAACAACTTCTCAAAAGCTGATCAAATAAACACAATAACATTATAAGGTTATCTTAGACGACGTGTTTCGTCCTCTGATAATCGTATCACCCCGAGCAAGGCGGTAACGCCACTGATGCGCAGGGGGCTACGTAATAGTGAACAGATTGGAAAAGAGAAAGCCGGAAACCACATCCTAAACAGGGAACAAGGGATGAGCCTTTTCACCTGTTCAATAGACGTGGGTGGAGTGTGAACCGGACGATAGTTTAGTCTATCTACTTCAATTGAAAAAAAAAAAAGAAAAAAAGAAAAGAGTGAAAAGATTGGTAAAAAGAAAGCCGGAAACCACATCCTAAACAGGGAACAAGGGATGAGCCTCTTCACCTGTTCAATAGACGTAGGTGGAGTGTGAACCGGGCGATAGTTTAGTCTATTTACTCCAACTGAAAAAAAAAGAGTAAAAGAATGAAAAAGAGTAAAAGATTAGAAAAGAGAAAACCGGAAACCACATCCTAAACAGGGAACAAGGGATGAGCCTCTTCACCTGTTCAATAGATGTGGGTGGAGTGTGAACCGGGCGATAGTGTCACACTCCACCCACGTCTATTGAACAGGTGAAGAGGCTCATCCTATGTCTGCTAGCAGAATTGTGTTTTCTGCATACGCCATATTGTTAAAAATGTGTCCTCTAATAGTGAACCTTTGTAAGTCTTTAAATTATCTCAAAATCGCTTGGCTGTAACAGTTGTATAAGTATGGTGAGCAGATGTACCTTAACTGTAGTCATATTTTCGATTTGCATGCAGGCTGTTTGTTCCCATCCAAATACATATCGAGTTTTTATTTTTAGAAAATGAATGTGATGAAACACTAGGTCGTAAGTTTTAAGCGCCCACTGTGGATAGATTTCATTACTCAATCGTAATTGATCTGAGACAAGATGTTTACTCATTACATCAAGTTGAAGTAATCAATAATGATTTACTCATTGAACACACTGCTCAGCTGTAATCGATTTAGCAGCACACTGATGCCAACTATTATTCTACGTGGAATCACCCAAAGATCGATTGCAGGACAGAGAATAGGTCTAAGCTGATTTATTTACATTGTGTTTATTTAATTATCGTGCCCTCTGTCCAATTTTAATAACCAAAAACAAAATGAAATTCTTTCATTGGTCATGCATACACCACACTCTCTCGTAGATTGACTTGTCCTGGTTAAAACTTACTGCAGTTCGTGCACTGTCGGCACAAGCTCGCATCCTTGCATTGGAATCGCCATTCTCTTTTCCTATTCACTTCTTCACTTAATGGCGCTGGTGGAATCAAAAAGAGTGTGACGCGGCCATTCGAGTGAATTTGATTTTGGTGGACAACTCACACACCTAATCGATAAGCACCTCCCTCGTGGCTCAAATGAGTTTGAGACAGGCGAGTTCTGGCAAACCTGACTGCATTGGGCGGGCTGCCGGATGCTTGGTCTTTCATGGTCGGCCTTGGTTACGCCAGTCCGACTGGCTCTGCCTTTTTCCGGCGGTTTTGCAATTGAGAACGTGCAGATAGTTGCTTATTCGGGCATATGTTGATCAGCATTTGGCAAACAATCCAAATACAACTATATTTGAGGCAAATTTTAAAATGTAATGCAGAACTCACTACAGAGAAAAACTAAAAATTTACTAAATCACTACAATAGAAAAGAAATAAACCACATTAAATAAAATGTATTTCTCAAAAGATTGTATATTGATATGTTAGATAAAAAATACTTGAGAAACAACAAAATATAGATTTATTGTATGGTAGCCAACATTATAATGTTTCGGTTGTTATAACCATCATCAGGGCTATATTTACTATTGTGATGTTTTTGGTGGTTTTTGTTGTTGCTACGGCCTGTGAATAGATTTAGTTTCATGCCTGACGTCATAGTTTACTGCAATTCTTTCAAACAGGCTTAAAATTTTAAGTTTTTATCACATTTCTAAATTTATTCACAGGCTGTAAAAAAAAACCCAAAAAAAACAACCAAAAATCTCACAATAGTAAATATAAGCCCTGATGATGACTATAACAACCGAAACATTATAATGTTGGCTACCATTTTTTATCTCATATTGATATCTGTATACTACATTTCGTATGTATACGACATATTTAATGCAAACAAAATAAAAACACGTATATAATACATTCGACATATGCTCTCTAGTTTAACTGTTACACATCCCATCCTTTTCTAATAATATTTGCTTACGGCACCGAAGTTAAGCAACGTTTAGCCTGCTCTGTACTTAGATGGGTGACCGCTTGGGAATACCAGGTGCTGTAAGCGTTCAGTGACGGATGTGCGTTGTGGTGCAGTGGATATATAAATTTAATATATTTAATTTAACTTACCATTGGTATATCTGACCACAACCACTAGAATAAGGGAACAATAGGTTCAAATTCCTATATATATATATATATATATAATTAGGTACCTCCAATTTTACCGTGGGAAAATCAGCATAGTCTGAAGTAAAAGGCCTCAAACTAAATAAAAACAAAGTTTTCTCGGCAAAATGTTTATGCTATCATAAAGAGGATAGATCAAAGTATGTTTTAATTATTTTTACAAATTTTAAAAATTGTTCTAACAGGTTGTGAAAGGCTCATTTATTGGTAGAAAATCTTTTTTTTTCTCTCGTCAGTGAAAGGGGTAAATTGACGCTAGAGTTTATTACGTCAACAGCGTAATATTAAGCGAAGGCATTTTTTGACTGTGAAAGACACATTAATTTGGAAATTCTTGCAAAACTCAAATAATCGTCTGATTTTGATGAAAACTTCAGGACTTATTCACAAATGACTGAAATGATTTTTGAAATAATTATTTTTAAAAAATATTGGTTAAAAATATATTTTTTTTAATTTGTTACCTCCCCCCCCCCCCAATATATAATTTCCAGAAATGTCGAAAAATGCAACTCGGTCACAAAATATAGATAGTTTTCATTAAATTCAGGAGTCATTAAGGAAAGCTAATCAACTGTCTTTTTTTTCTTCAAAACAAGCTACCTTTTAGAAAATCAGCTCTGAATTAGGAAAACAAAAATGCAATAAAACTATGCCAATTTTTATTTGGGTAAACTTTTAATTACTTTTATAAACATAAATTTTCCGTTAGTAATGAATTTTTACAAGAATTGTTTTTATTTTTCATATTTTTTATTAAGTAATTTAAAAATTTTCATAAGTCTTTTACAATTTTCTCCTTATAGGTCTCTCAGATGTTTTTTAATTAATGTGTGGCAAATATATTTATTAATCGAAAAATTTAAAAAGTTACTCTAAAAGAGAAGCTTTTTTTTTTGTAATTTAATTAAAACTGTTTATTTTTGCGCGTGACTCAAGGGTTGTCCGCCCTTACATAAAATTTTCCCGTATATAAACCCCGACGGTCCTTACTGCTATTCTTTTCATGCGTGTCTCTGAATCGCTCAAGTAAGAAGTCATTTCTAGTCAGAATTTAAATATTTAAAGTAACTTTTATATTTTTAACTTATTAGTTTAATCATTTTTAATATTAATTGTGAATCTATCTACCTGACAGAATTTAGAAAAAACATCAAAACTTCTTTTTTATTTGTTTTGCTTTTTTGGGCAGTTCATTCCAATGGCATGTGGTAATGATTCATAAAATAAATTATTAGGGATAAAAATGTTTACTTTGAATGTGTGTTTGCAAAATGTGACTAAGAAATAAATATGTACTACAATGTTATGGTGCATAGGCTAAGATTAAAACAATTTGGAAAAGGTTTCATTTTTTTATTTTCTTTATTTCATAGCCTAATCCTACTAATGAAATTATGCATTTTCGATGTTAACCTAATACTTTAAAGTTTATTTTTAATCGTAAATGAATGTACAAAACACATGTTATAAAATTATTTTTACCCTTAGTTATCAAATTAAGGGAGATACCTACATTCACAATGGAAAAAATCAAGAGGAAAGTTGGAACTTAAAAAAAATATGTTTAATTTCAATTTGTGTTTGCAGAATGTTTTTAAGAAACAAATATGTACTACAATTTTATGGTGCCTAGCTAAGATTAAAACAAATTGGAATAGGTTTCATTTTTTTATTTTCAATTGAATGAAAAAGACATTTTTTTATATTTTATTTCATAGCCTAATCCTACTATTGAACTTATGCATTTTTATTGATTAACTCCTACTTTCATGTTCTTTTTTAAATTGTAAATGATTGTACAAAACACATGTTATAAAATTATTTTACCCTTAGTTATCAAATTAAGGGAGATACCTACATACCTGTACCTGGAAAAGCAGCTAAACAGTGAGGAGGATTGGAGTGCCAATTAAGAAAACACCACGGCCCTTTTCATGGCCAAAAAAATATTCCCGACATTTCTTTCTCTTCAAGATATTGCATAAATACAGTATGACATGTACAAAAAATATAGATACTTATTTATAACATCTACGGTTATGTAAAAATTAAATTAGATATTTTTACCTACTTATCTTACTAATTAATATGAATAAGGCATAATAAAAATATTAATAATTAGCATAATATTTCATAACTTTACTGGATTATTTTAATTTCATTCTTTGTTATTAAATTGTAAAATTATTTTAAAAGCAATTTCAATTTTTATTTATTTAGCAAGCATATTCAATCATCCAGCTATAATGCTAAACGAACATTGTATAAGATATTATGTAATTGGTGAAAATAATATGTTATGGTTAGCTATGCAGTTAAAAAACAGAAACCGGTTTTTTAGATACATAAAAATTTGGCACTTCCGGACGCCATACTTGGGGTGTTGACAGACAGTAGCTGACATATTCAATCAATCACATTTCGGATTACGTTGATGACAGGACTACTACTGTATTTAAGATAAGTTTCTGTCTTAAATTTAATAAAGTAAGGAATTACTATTGTGCGAAATCAGATTAAGGTAAGGTTCAATTTAAACAATTGACTTTAAAAAAGTGTCTTTGATCTATATATTTTTTTTCAAGATTTTTTAAACAGAAAGTTGGCTACTGTTGAGGTAACCTGTCAATAAATAAAAAAATGGCGGAAAATTTAAAGTTTTTTTGGGTTTTTTTTCGAAAAATTTCGGATTCCAATCGATATAATTTCAGTTTAAAATACACCTGTGTATTTTGATTATTGGAATTACTAACTTTAATCCCTTGGCTTTCAAATAGACCTAATTTTAAAGATTGAAAATAGATTAATTATTTTTAAGTTTTCAATTTAAATTTAGGTATCTAAGAATTGATTGGAGGTACCTATATATAATATCCTAACTCTTGTAACTTGATGAGGGGCTGAGTATAGCACCGAAACATGACAGCTCTTGACTAGCGAAAGAAATATTTTATCATAAATTGAAATAATAAGAATATTATTACAAATATTACTCTACTACGTATCGAGTACTATTACGGAAATTAACGAAGATTAACGAAACTGGTTATAAACAAGCGACAATTTGAAATGATTTGTTTGAACATTATTTTTGATCGATACTCGTATTTAAGTAGATATTCTGTTTTATATTACGGAAATTAACGAAGATTAACGAAACTGGTTATAAACAAGCGACAATTTGAAATGATTTGTTTGAACATTATTTTTGATCGATACTCGTATTTAAGTAGATATTCTGTTTTATATTACGGAAATTAACGAAGATTAACGAAACTGGTTATAAACAACCGACGGTTTGAAATGTTTGAACATAATTTTTGATCGATACTCGTATTTAAGTATTAAATGACCATCATTTTCGTTAATCTTCGTTAATTTCCGTAACATATTTACATTTGTTGACATTAAGATACATTTCAGACCAGATATGGTTATTACGATGAATCGAAAATTGTGTTATGGGCTTAATTTGACTTCGTTTAGACTGATCGTCATTCGTGGTCGAGAGGTCTAAGCTGTTTTTCAAACCACTCGATTACGTCTACCGTACCTTTCCACTGCGTTAGTTTAATATTGTTTTTTTTATCTGTTTGTTGACAATCGAGTGGTTTGAAAAGTGAAAAAAATAAAGCCACCTTTTTGAAATTTGACATTGTGGACTTCTACCCATCAATTTCGGAGAACCTATTCATCCTCGCCCTGGAGTTCGCTGAGTTCTACTCGGACATCACAGAGGATGAGATCAAAATTATCCGGAGCTGCAGGAAATCAGTTATAATCCACAACAATGAACAGTGGATTAAGAACTCAAAGGAGAACTTTGATTTATCAATGGGTGCACTTGATTCTGCAGAAGCTTCGGATCTAACCGGATTATTCTTACTGTACAACTTAACTGCACATAAGGAAATAGAAACGTGCAGGATAGGACTATATAGGGACAACGGACAGATGATAATTGATAAATCTACTGGAGGTAAGGTTGATAAAACCAGAAAATTAATCCATAGAGTCTTTAAATCCCTTGCCTTAACGTAGTAATTAACCACAATATCAAGCAAGTAGACTTCCTAGACATAACATTAGACCTAGTATCGAACACTTTCCAACCTTACATGAAAAACAACGCTAACCCAATATATATAAACCCCAACTCTAATCACCCACCATCCATTATTAAGCACATCCCATCATCGGTAGAACGTCGCATTAACACACACTCATCTAACAAAGAGATATTTGATAAGCACAAGGTAATTGATAATAGAATCCTTAATGAAAGCGGGTATAAATCACCAAAAATAAGTTTTGTGGAAAAATTCGAAAGTCTAAATAGCAGAAATAAAAGCAGGAAAATAATATGGTATAACCCTCCATTCAACCAATCAGTTAATTTCAAGCTGGGACATAAATTTCTTAAATTAATAGAGAAGCACTTTCCCAAAAATAACCCTCTAAGCAAAATCTTTAATAAAAATACCATAAAATTAAGCTATAGCTGTTCTAATAATCTAGAAAAAATAATCAAAATGCATAACACAAAAACATTAAAAATACACAGCAAAAATAAATCCAACACTAATACAAGTCCGTCCCATGACAGCAACCTCTGTAACTGTAGAAACCCCAACTAATGCCCCATGGCCAATAAATGTCTGACGAAATCTCTTATATATATGTGTTCGATTTCAGAAAATTCTAAGGATGAAAAAATATATATTGGGAATACTATGAACGTATTTAAAAAGCGCTTTTACAATCACCTCTCATCCTTCAATAACAAAGAAAAACAAAACATGACATCTCTCTCCAAGCACTTTTGGAAATTAAAAAACGAAAATAAAACACCTAAGATCAAATTGAAAATTCTCAAAAAAGTAAGAACAGCAAAATCTATAAAAGAACCATGCTTTCTTTGCCTTCAAGAAAAAATAGAAATCCTTAAATATATAAATAGTAACAAGCTCTTAAATCAGAGACATGAAACCACAGTAAACTGCAAGCATATTAGGGACTTAACCCTACAATCATGCTAAGAAATACAAAGAGTTCGATTGATATCCTCATTATAAAAGATAAAAAATGCTATAGAAAAAAATCGATTCAATAAATCCTTAAAGCAAGGTCTGTCACTAAAGCCTACACCAATAACCTTACTTAACACAATAACCTTACTTAAATACAAAAATATTCCGAACTAGAAAAATCAAAATTAAATAAATGGCTCCCAAACTTGAAAAAGAATCAAAATTCATATATTCAAAATCAAGATTAAATATACTACTTCAGAATAATTATATCATACACAAAAATAAACTGTAAGCACACGTAAGATCTAACCCTACAATCATCCCACAAAAATACTGGGAATTTGAATAAATATTTTTATTATTATAAAAGATAAAAAATGCTACAGAAAAATAGATGTAATAAATCCTTAAAATAAGATCTAATGCCCACAAAAATATCTAGATAAATAAAATATATAAAAAATTAAAAGAAATAAATAAGAATCCAAACGATAATTTATAAAAAAAAAAATTAAAAGAAAAAACCGACCCTCTAAACTTAAAATTAAGATTAAACATACAACTTAATACAAAAAACTGATAAAACGCTAATTCGCATTTACTTCCCAAAAAATACAAATTTAGATTTCTTGAAATAACTTCGCCTAAATACAATTATACTCCAAACTTGAATAAAAAGAAAAAGAAGAAAAAAGAGGTAAAGAAGGAGAAGAGAAAGAAAAAGAAGGAAGAAAGAGAGAAAGAAGGGAAGTAGGAGTGAGGGGTATATGCGTATATATATATATATATATATATATATATATATATATATATATATATATACCGAAAAAATCTAAATTGGAAAGAAACTTCACCCCACCCCTATCACATCTATGAAAACCTAGACAGGATCAAAGTAAATACATGAATTAGGTCCCCTAACAGCAGACATAAACCAATTAAACGATAGCCGACCATAAAAATGACCACTCAACAGTTCCCTCTTAGAAATCCTAACCAAAAGATATACCCAACCGATAAAAAGATAAAACATACATTCCAACAGATAATACCATTAATCAACAATTTCACACTTACACACCAAATTCCTCAAAAGTCTAACGATCAAAACGAGATATTCACTTAATTACCAATAACCCCAACCAACCCCCACGACAACAATGAACCAAATATAAACAGAGAATGATTCTAAACCTTTATTTCCCCTGAAGAAGTGTTTAAATCCAAATACTGAAACAAACATGTGATTGTAGGGAAGAGGACATATATAGAAGAAATTATGTACATGTTCTAAAACATAATTTATAATATATATATATATATATATATATATATATATATATATATATATAAATTTAAAAAATGTAAAAATAAGGACAGAACCATAACCGTTAATATCTTGGCTAAGGAACGCAACATAGGTAACCTACGCATTAAAGAGTCCCTAATAATATCTAAATTACACCCGCCAATTAATAGTCACCAAGAATTAAACCTAGATTACATAACAGTATAGACAACACCAGACGCACACAACAAGCACTTAACACAACAACATAGGTCACACACGCACGCAATCAGTAACAATAACCACACACACACTTCTTCCTCCCTTATAACAAACCGCTAACCAGGCTAAAGCACACACGCACACACACGCACACAGATAAATTAAATAAGGTAGATTTAATTACAATACTACACATAGCCTTTACACACAGAAAAAATAGTTACAATAACCACGCTAACACATTTTCTCCCCCCCCCCCCCGGGCTGTAGTAGGAGAGGTGCTCATAACAAACCACGTACCAGGACAGAACACACCCACACACACACACACACACACACACACACACACACATAAAAGTAGATTCAATTACAGCACACACAACGAGCAAACACCGCCAGATAAATCAAACAGATAAGACAACAGCAATGTAACTGATACTCTTTGACCCGGTCAAAGTCACATCAACTCCCAGATCCTAGGAACTGATTCCACCAGACCAATAAAAACCCCGACTTGAATACACACACATACACACTCACTCACACACACACACACACACACGCTCACACACACACGCACACACCATTAGACCATAAAAAACCTCAACTAGAACGCGCGCACACACACACACACGCGCGCGCGCATACATACATACACGCACACACTTACAGCAGCAGTGGATAAAGCCAGCCATTCATAGATGGGCAGCTAAAAAGCACGGTCATTCTAAGGATTTCTCTGCCATTCTGACGATGAGATTATATTCTCGAAATATCAAACAGGTCATACAAACACTTCCCGACCTTCCTTTATTTCATTCAACGCATTGTGACAGCCTTCAAGACATAACACATACAACTATTTTACGCAATGCTTCAAGCAAATTACAAAACTTTACTATATATATATATATATATTCTCTAAACATATAATGTTAAATATAAGAGACAATGAATGTCTATTATGTTTAATCATGAGTCATCGTATTTTGGTTTTAATTTCAGGTAAAAATAAAGACACAAATTCTCTAACATTTGGATAATTTTTTATTAAGTTGGTTCTAAGCTTTCGGTTCACATGAGCCATCTTCAGAGAGGTTACAAGGACGTTAACATAAAAACGTCCACCATCAGCGACGATTTTATCTTGTGTTGACACAAAACTCTGCTAAGCAACGGAAACAGTTATCAAAAATAGCAAACGCAGTTCGCAAATTTGTAATACGGTTCTATGACGTCACACCGCGTGAGAGATCAAAATGATAACAGAACCATATATTTAAATGCAATGTAATGTGTTATGACCAGATTTAAACCTGATTTTATTAAAGAAATGAACTCAAAAGGTATTTCCAAGTTTTGCCTCATATCCCTCCTGAATGTAGAGGGGAAAATATTTTTTGGAGTCATTGCTCGTCGAATGACAGATTTTCTTCTAGAAAACAAGTATATAAACACATCTGTTCAAAAGGCTGGGTTACCTGGCTTCTCTGGTTGTCTGGAGCATGCACAGATGATAATGAAATTCCATACTATCAACCAAAAGAAATAAAGCAGAACTCAATGTATTATGGTTTGATCTTGCCAATGCATGCGGGTCAGTCCCACATAAGTTGATAGGAATGGCCCTTGAGTTTTTCAACTTCCCTGGCAAGATTAGAGAAATCATAATGAAGGATTTTAACTCAGCTTTTATGAAATTCACCGTCAATGGTTACACTACCAAATGGCAACCACTTGAGATCGGCATCATGATGGGCTGTGTAATTTCCCCGCTTCTTTTCGTTCTGATCATGGAGTTAATTTTATGAGGCGTATCAAGCGCAGCCGAGGGAGTGATGACTAATGAACAACTGGTCCTTCCCCCTTGTAGGGCTTTTATGGATGATATCACCATTCTCGTCCTTTCTAAAATTGCTGCCGGTGAATTATTACAAAAATATCATGATCTCTTTACATGGGTAAGAATGAAGGCAAATCTGGAGAAAAGTCGAAGCCTTTCATTAGTTCGAGGGTCGGTCAAGGGAATTCACTTCAGAATTGGTGGTAAAACAATACCAACAGTAAAGGAACTGCCAGTGAAAAGCCTCGGACGATGTATGAAATCCCTCTGACTGATCGACATCGGGGTACAGAGTTACAGAAAGCAGCTTTAAGGGGTCTAATTTCGATCGATAGAACCTATGAAAGCGTGGTGTTACCAACATGGCCTATTAACCCGACTTTTGTGGCCTTTGCAGATGTATGAAATTGCACTTTCTCGGATTGAGCGTATTGAGCAAGTGATCAATAAATACTTGCGTAAGTGGCTTGGAGTTCCTCCTTGTTTTTCGAAAGTGGGGCTATATACCAACTCCGGATATCTGCAACTTCCTATACACTCATTAGTGGAGGAATACAAGGTTGGGAAGGTACGCCTACACATGATGATGAGGGACTCGGCTGTTAATTGCATTAAGAGAGTGCATCCAGAGATTAAATCTGGTACAAAGTGGTCCGCTGCAGAGGCAACCCAAGAAGCGGAAACCAGCCTACGAGTCAGAGATATTATGGGTGTGACTCAAAATGATCGGGTTGGACTGGGAAACACGACGCACAAGTTCTTCTCCAAGGAGAAACCAAAGGGAAAGAGGCGCATGGTAATAGAAGAAGTTAAAATGTTCGAAGAGGAGCATAGAATAGCCATTGCTGTTACTCAAGCTAAACAGTGTAAGTAGACAACCTGGAAAGATATAGAACCGATTAAACTTTCTTGGAACTCGTTAATCGCGATGAAGCCATTGGCGATATCTTTTCTTCTTTGATCTACATACGACCTTCTTCCAAATGAAACAAACCTCAAAATGTGCGGATACATAGATTCAGATCTTTGTTTTTCCTGTAAAAAGGACCGAGGTACCTTGCGTCATGTGCTTTTTGCTTGTCCACAATCGCTCCAGATGTATACGTGGCGACACAACAAGGTCTTAGAGGTGATCAAGGAGTTAATAAGAACACAAGGTGAGACAGCAAACCAACAGCTTGTGGCAGCCAAGGAGACTAAGATCAGATTTCATAAGGAGGGTAACTGCCCTGCAAAGAAAAAACAAACTAACCCAAATATAAAGCTGCTGAGCGGAGCCAGTGATTGGGAGATTTCAGTAGATCTAAAGACGTCTCCAAAATTTCCAATACACATCGCACAGACAAACAAGTGTCCCGACATCGTATTGTAGTCTGACTCAAAAAAGACTGTCTTCCTAATAGAGTTAACAGTCGCTTGGGAAGAGAACAGGGTAGAGGCGCACGAGCTAAAGAAAAACCGATACTAGTCACTGCGTGCCGAATGTGTGGACAATGGTTGGAGGTGTAACGTGATGCCTATTGGGGTTGGGTGTCGTGGGTTTCTGGGACATTCAGTTAATTCTTTCTTTTCTAAAATAGGCACCACTGGCCGTGGTTTAAAAAGCGCTTCGCACTGCATTCGAACAACGGTACAGAACGCGTCAAGTTGGATTTGGTCGAGATCAAAACAACAAGCAAACAAAATTCGTGCAACATCACAATCTAATATGCGCAAAAGAGATATTTGTGTGATCAGCTATAACGTTTTTTTTTTCTTCTTCCTTCACGAGGGCGTTAATAACGGCAAACGTGTTCAGGAAATTTCATTGCCGATACAAACTGCAAAGAGGAACGATCGTTTTATTTACTTCTTTATGAGAATATACAAGAGGGACAATCAACAAGTTTATCTTCATGCGCCAAGGGTGGCGGCCCCGCCACAGCCACCAAAACCGTGACATCACCCGGCGGCTAATGAAGACAGGGTATTGCACGTGCTAACACACGTTGTATGCTACAAAAAAGTGTGTGTTGTTTGGATTTAATGTAGATAGCCTCCAATATCTGAAGGTTCTTTTTACTGTGTGTATGAGTGAGGATTATTGTATTGTTGACTAAAATATATACATATATTTATTATAAATTATAGCTTAGAACGTGTACAAATTATTATCCACTACAAAGTGTACATTTTGGTTCGACATTGAAATGACAATGTCTCATCAGGTATATATATATATATATATATATATATATATATATATATATGGGATGTAAACAGGCGATAATATATATATATATATATATATATATATATATATATATATAAATTAAAAAAGGATTAATTCAATGATGTTGGATTTATATTTGCTCTGTAATATTTTATTACATGGAGCTCTCTTCCTGTATCATTTTTTAATATTAAAATAAAATTTTTAATATTAATTAGGATCGGGTTTCTGGAATTTACTTTCCTGCTTTTTTCACTTGGATTAAAGTATCTGAATTAATATATATATATATATATATATATATATATATATATATATATATATATCTTTAAATGTTATAAATACTACAATGATTAAACACGAACATACTTTTTTACGTAGAAAATTTGGGGGATTCTATTTGTTATGTTGGAAGAAAGTGTCTTTAATGACATGTGTGGTCGAACGCTGATCTCCAGGTAACAAATGTATCTGTTGAATGGATTGTGCTACAGGAATCATGTGACTATAAATATTAATATATAAAGTACTCAAACGGAAGTCCGAGTGTGTTCCAGTGTTCAAAGAATTCTGGGTATTCTGTTCTGCTCAGAATATAAATTATCGGACTTTCTGCCTTTGGGCGGAGAGTAATAACCCACTCGAGACCCCGCCGAATGTAGAATCTTGTCTGGGGAACATTAGACAATGAATTCTTGGCCGAGCTATATGGCTCAGATTCCCCACGTTAAAAAAAGTCTTGTGCCACATTCTGCCTCGGTGGGGAGGTAGATAAATAATGTTCCAGTGTTCAGGGTATTCTGAATTCTGTTTATTCAATATTTGGTATTCCAGTGTCCGTTGTATTCTGGGTATTTACTGTGCCGGTGTTTCAATGTATTCTGTGTATTTGAAGTGTAGAGAGCTGGTTAATGTTTCTTTTGATTGGCCTTGTGTCTTACTTAACCGAACTCCCTACAGCTTATAGGATATATGTTGAATATATCATCATCAGAAGTGTTTTCATATTTCATATTGTTTTCCATCAGCAATTCAAGCTATGCTTACGTAAGGTAATTACTAAAAAAATTGAGTCGGTCGAGTAAAATGATTTTGGGGAGAATAAATTTTCGATCACTCTCGACCGCCGGTCGAGTGATTTCTTTTTCAAATCTCAAAGGCTGATGATACACACATAAATTTTCTCACGAACGCTGCTTTACAAGACAAAATACACGTGAGGTCTGCCTAACTAACAAGACAAAAATGAAGAATACTAGAATTTTTGGCGGACCTGAAGGAGACTACCACCATCTTTAAATTTGTTGTTTTTCATTTTTTTTTTTTTTACTTTTTTCAGCGCAGGCTTATCGGTTATTACATAAAGTTTCCGATTATCAAAAAAAAAAAATTAGAAAAATTTCAACATTTAAACAATTTTAGTGGTGGCTCAGTTTCTCATACAACGTTATAGTAAATCGATCCTCCATTTTGGTACCACTCGGATAGGAGTCGCTTTGTTTTTTTTTTTGTTTTTGTTTTTTGGCAGGGGGACGAGTTGTTGCTCTTGTTTTTGTCTTTTTCAAGTTTTCTTCAGTTCTTACGATGGCATCTTCCTCGGAAACTCCAAGAATGGCTTTATTAAATATTTCGCAAAGAATTCAGTAGTTGAATATGCGCAAGCA
This sequence comes from Ascarosepion bandense, assembly GCA_037127315.1. Taxonomy (NCBI): domain Eukaryota; kingdom Metazoa; phylum Mollusca; class Cephalopoda; order Sepiida; family Sepiidae; genus Ascarosepion; species Ascarosepion bandense. The sequence goes on from JBBBDQ010000205.1 coordinate 423,634, forward strand.
AAAAAAGTTAAATTGCACAGGATCGATTTACTGCCCCCCACCAAAAAATGTTTAAATGTTAAAATTTTTAAATATTTATTTTGTCAATCGGAAAGTTTCGAGTGTAATCGATAAGATTGCACTGAAAAAAGTAAAAAAAAAAAAAAATGCAAAACAACAAATTTAAAGGTGGTGGTAGTCTCCTTCAGGTCCGCCGAAGTTTTTTCCTTTTTCTTTTTTTTTTCCATCCATATCTCATTCTTTGATGAAGCTTTTTTTTAAAAATAAAACCGAAATATGCTAAATTCATAAACGTTTCATATTTGTTCTTTATTTCATTATTCTGTCAAATTACAATCCATATTTGATCTGAATTTTAACCCAATTCATATATGTGTATCGAACTCATGTATCGTAAAGCTATGAATATACGCAGGATAGATAGATAGTGGTGTGGTATACTTTTGCCTTCTTCACAGTGATTTATTGAGACATCACCTCTAGTTAGCGGGCCTTTGACTCATTTAGAGTTCCTCCGCCCTTTGTAGGTTTAATTGTTTTTTATCCTACCGGGTTGCGAACATCCCGTAAAAAAAATGTTGGGTAGAAGTAAGAATATAAATATTAAGTATATACGAGTATAAGTTCAAATAACTCGTCATGTAAAGGAAATTGTGTCAATTCCCCAGATTAGCAATTCTTTTCCAGGAGACGGAAAGTTGGAAATAGAATATAGAATAGGCAATATTTACATTTAAATAAATAAAAATACTTTTTTTAGGGGAAAACAGTGAATAATATATTTGAAGGACCTGATCAGGTGGATGACGGAACGAGGGTTGCATGGTGCAACAGGAGAAAGCGTGCTAAGAGCCAACAGGGATAGGGAGATGTGGAAACCATGATTGCCTACGTCCTGAAAGTACATGGCACATAAAAGAAGATATATGCCAACTGTTTATACGAAATTATAATGTGGATATAAAGTGGGGGACCAAATTTATTTATAATACATATATAAACTGATCCCTCATTTTGTGGCTATGCTAGTTTCTATACATTTATATTCTAGATTTATGGGCTTGAGCTAGTGGACAGTAAAGCGGGGTTTGGGTGGTGTATCATGAGAAAGCGTGCTAAGAGCCACCAGTGATAGGAAGACGTGGAAAGCCATGAGCGCCTACGTTCTGAAAGGACAGGGCACAAAGAAGAAGCCAAGTCTTTATAAGAAATTATAATGTGGGCATAAAGTGGGGGATCAATTCTATATAATAATCAATATATAAACTGATCCCTCATTTTGTGGCTATGCTAGTTTCTTTACATTTATATTCTAGATTTATGGGCTTGAGCTAGTGGACGGCAGAGCGGGGTTTGGGTGGTGTATCATGAGAAAGCGTGCAAAGAGCCACCAGTGATAGGGAGATGTGGAAAGCCATGATCGCCTACGTCCTGAAAGAAGATATATACGAACTGTTTATAAAAAATTATAATGTGGATTTAAAGTGGGGAATAAAATCTATATTATGATCCATATATAAACTGATCCCTCATTTTGTGACCATAGTAGTTTCTATACGTTTATATTCTAGATTTATAGGTTTGAGCTAGTGGATGACGGAACGAGGGTCGCATGGTGCAACAGAAGAAAGCGTGCTAAGAGCCAACAGGGACAGGGAGATGTGGAAAGCTATGATCGCCTACGTCCTGAAAGAAGAAAGAAGAAGTCTAGAACTCGACTAGATTTCTTCATGTCTATAGCTTCAAGATCGTTTATTTATTTTTCTTTGTGGCTCTCAAAGTGTTAAAATTGTGTCTGATCCTGCTGCTTTTGTAGCTCTATTTTGTCCGGTTCAAACCCAAATTAGAGTTTAGTACGACAAGTTTTTCCATGCTTTTATGTAAGTTGATGTGTTAATGTGGTTTCCGGCTTTCTCTTTTCCAATCTTTTAGTCTTTTCTAATCTTTTACTCTTTTTTTTTTCAATTGGAGTAGATAGACTAAACTATCGCCCGGTTTACACTCCACCCACGTCTATTGAACGGGTGAAGAGGCTCATCCCTTGTTTCCTGTTTAGGATGTGGTTTCCAGCTTTCTCTCTTCCAATATTTTCACTCTTACGTAGACCCTTGCACATCAGTTGCGTTACCGCCTTGCTCGGGGTGATATGATTAAAAAAAAAAATTGATATTTTTTTTATATTATCATCGGTAACCACGAATTGCCGGCAAAACTAAACGAACCTTTTGGCTTCCATAGGAAACTGGGATAGTATTATAGCAACCTCGATATGCAACAGACAAATGTGACACGCCTCTTTAACTGAAAAAAATGTTTAAGAATAACGGAAGCTCTTATAAAAAAAAGTTACTAGGATCACTTATGAACGCAGCTACAATTGACTGGCTATATTCCAGAATTATTAATATATCAACTTTTTAGCAACTGTGGTGCAGCAGATATCGGCTCGGAACGAAAAATTGGAGAGCCGAGTTCGAATTCCAGTTAAATTCATCGCATTCACATACGCGAAAATACCCTTGGGAAAGGTATTATTAATTCACCGTTTTTCCCTCCAGCTATGGGTTAAATAGCAGGACAGATTAGGTTCTATAGCCCTGGTTAGCAACCAGTCTACCACAGAAAGAAATGACAACCTACTGCGGAAATATCTTCTACCCAGTCAATCATGCCTCTTTCGAGACATGATCGACCAAGCATGTATAACGTATGGCTCTTAACCGATTACTATATCACTTAAACACCATTTATTATAGCAGTATAACTAAAATCCTTAAAAATGCCAAGAAAACTTGCCGAAAACACTCGAAACCAACACATATTGAGTCAATTTCGACATTCATTAAATCCAGAAAAGAAAACTCTTGTTCGAACGCAAGAATAATATTAAAAAAACAAATTAAATTTAAGAAAAAATATTTATATGATACTCAGAAAAATGGAATATTTCATTCTTTTTTTTTTTTTTTTTTTTTGCAAATAGTTTACACATTCCTTGTTCGAATTTTGTGTAAAATTGGATAATTTATTCTTAATATATTTATTTCAGTACATGTAAATGACATGGCATTTTCTTTCAGACAATAGAAATTTATTTCATCCTTTACATATGAGGTCGTCTCATGAGTATTCTTATAGTCAGTTAAGGTCCATACGTGATACACGCTTTGGGCGATCATGTCTCGAAAAAGACATGACTGACTGGGCAGAAGATTATCGCACAGTAGTTTGCCATTGCTTTCTGCGGTAGACTGGTTGCCAGCCAAGACTATAGAGCCCAATCTGTTCTATTATTTAATCCATAACCGAAGGGAAGATACGGTTTAATACCTTTCCCAAGGGTATTTGTGCGTAAGTGAATGCAAGTTATTTAACTCATAGTAATATAAAAAGAACAAAATCTTTAGTGGTCAATTCATAGCCACCGTAAATTTAACAAAATACTTTTTCAGGCTCATTTAACAAAACATGTATGAAAGACGGGTTGCTGTCCAAATACATAACTATGTATATGTATCTTCTTTTTATGTGCCGTGTCCTTTCAGGACGTAGGCGAACATGGAGTTCTACTTGCCTCTATAGTTTGTCGCTCTTAACGTTTTTCCTCCTGGTATCTCTCCCAAACCCCGCTTCGACATCCAGTTGCTCAAGCCCATCAAGTATGTCTTGTGCTGCTTTCTCCTATCTTTCCTTCCCTCTATCCATCCTGTAGGTATTAAATTTTCCAAGTCCCAATTCCTGATTCTGTGTCCGAGAAATATCAACTGTTACTTCCTGATGCTAATTACAGGTCTCCTTTTGGTTAGCATCCTCACCAAAAGCTCTTCGTTGGACACTTGTTCAATCCATGGTATCCTCAGCATCCTTCTGTAGAACCACATTTCTTTTGCTACGGGTCTCTCTTTCATCTTTGAGGAGATTGCTCAACATTCACTGAGATGAAGTACGACAGATATCACATAACAGCCCATACTCTTTTCTTTATTTCTCTTGCTTCGGGTCACTCCTTCTCTGAGGAGATTGTCCAGCTTTCGCTGCTATAAAGGAGGACAGATATTACATAACAGTCCATACTCTTTTCTTTATTTCTAATGAAATCTTCTTGTCTCTCAATACAGCCTTTGGTGTGCATTTTTGCACATTCCCAGCTATTGAAAATTCTGAACAGGGTTGACTAGCAGTATAGCCCGGCGTTGCTCGGGTGCAATGAAAGCTTTAAAACTAATCCATGGTCCTGGAGCTCAGACTCTTTGGACGTTGGCAAGAAACACTAAAAAGCAATAGTTGTTTCCACTTAAAGCGAATCCGTAGACTGAAAGAAAAATGAATGGATGTAAGTCAAATTTTGATTTCCTGGTATCGCTATCAAATAAGTTTTTTGCGTCGTAAACTGAATTTTGAAGGCTAAATAAGTCCTCTGAGTAAATGGTATCATGGTTGAGACTAAGAACTACAATTATATCTACTTAGAGCCAAACTCGAATCAAAAACTAAAATAAAAGGGCTGAAAAAGTAGAGACATACAGGCAGATAAACAGGCACACATACAAACATCTTGACTTTTATATGCATATATATATTATCGATTTTCTGCACTATTGTAAGAACTGCAACCTTGAAACTTCTGAATATCGTTTCTTATGTATTTGTCTATGAGCGTATCAAATTTGATTAAAATCGGACCACTCCTTCTATAACCCGATTTTTTCGATTATGGATTTTCGATATTTCTTGGGGGTTCCTCGACACAAAACCTAGCTAAGAACACTCGCAGACGCTTATAGTACAACTGTATAAATTTTCAAGAAAATCGATTCAGCCGTTTCGGAGTCTATAGGTAACGGACACACACACACACACACACACACACACACACACACACACACACACACACACAGAGTTCCATTTATAAATAAGTTTAGATAGATTATAAAGGCAATAAATTATAAATGTCGATAAAAGAAAATCCTTGACAATTTACTTACACCAAGGACCCTAAAAGAGTAACCTAGAGTTGATGAATGAAAAAAAAAGACTCTCAGAGGTAAACAAAATAAATTTAGAAAAGAAAATTTCTGCCACGTTCGTTTCTTTACTCCTCTACAGACACACACACACACGTATATATATATATATATATATATATATATATATATATATATATGCAATATACATCCATCCATCCATACATACATATATATATATATATAAAACCTACGAAAGGAGGAGCGACATTTTGAAGATCGCATTAATCCATTTTAACCCAAGGTTTTTTTTTTTTTTTTTTTAATCATATCACCCCAAGCAAGGCGATAATGCCACTGATGCGCAGGGGGCTACGTAAGGGTAAAAAGAATGGAAAAGAGAAAGCCGGAAACCGCATCCTAAACAGGAAACAAGAGATGAGCCTCTTCACCTGTTCAATAGATGTGGGTGGAGTGTGAACCGGGCGATAGTTTAGTCTATCTACTCCAAATTTTATTTTTGACCTGATTTCAAGTACAGTAGTATAAAATAGGATTACAAACACTGAAACATTCAAGAATCCTTTATTTCAAGAAAAAAAACGCTTGCTTCTCCCAGACAGTGCAATGCATGTTCAAGACAATGCCTTGACATTACATCATATTAGCCGTATCAAACGCGTTATGTTCGGGGCTTGTTTTTCTCCAAGTGACAGAGAGCATGTTTTCAATGTGCTTTGCCTATGCATTAACCCAGTGTCTTCATTTGAGGACAGCAAATTTTATATTACTATATATCCTATAAATGTAAAACATTTTTAAGAAATAAGACATGATATAAATAAACTCTTATTCACACATGTCTTTTAATAGCAGTTTACGGAGATCAAAATACAAGAAAATATTGGTAAGCATCTAAGTAGGTTTATGGAAGTGTGTTTTTGTCAAATTTGCTGTGAATGTTTCATGTGTTTTAAGTTAAATTGTTGAGCAGTTTTTGTCATAAATTGATTAAGCAATATGGCCTCACTACCGATATGTAATAATGGTTTTATATAATGATTTATAACCATTATTTTTTACAGGTTTTTATGCTCTCCTCAAATGAGGACACTGGGTTAAAATGGGTTAAAGCGTGAAAGTGACAATTGCCATACAGCGAAAATCCCTATGCCTATAGTATATATATTCTGATATTAACGCTAATCTTCTTAGGGAATGCAATCAATACTGGTCAGAGAGCAAATACACAACGACAGGCGTGATACGATGGTTTATAAAAAAGCAAGCGTATGATTGCACAAACTACTATTAATATTGCCCAGACAAGAGCAGACAAATACTGTTACCCATATAGGCAACCTTGACAGGGTTGTTGTACTTCTAGGATAGGTTTGTATAAAAAAACAAAATCCTCTAAGCTGTGTTAATCAATTTAATTGATTTCAAATTTAATATCGAGATACGATTGTTTATTGCGTGTCAAAACACACACACACACACACACACACACACACACACACACACACACACACACATATATATATATATATATATATATATATATATATATATATATACGCACGCACTTGCACTGGTAGTTTAATGACAATACGTATAGCCACACACACACACACACACACACACACACACACACACACACACACACACACACATGCATATGCACCTGCACTGGTAGTTTAATGTCAATACGTATAGCTACGCACAAACACACACACACACACCCTCCCCACACACACACATATATATATATATATATATATATATATATATATATGCATGCACCTGCACTGGTAGTTTAATGTCAATACGTATAGCACACACACACACACACACACACACACACACACATATATATATATATATATATATATATATATATATATGTTCAATATGGATGTGGTTTTAACGATAAAACCTCCATATTCTTAACTGCTTTGAAAATTTTCCATACTTTCCTTTTTTACTTACTGTCTTTCTTTCTTTATATATATATATATATATATTAAGAGAGTGAAGGTGGATACAAGTTGTGGTGCAGTGGATATTGGCTCAGAATGAGACTTTGGAGAGCCGAGTTTGAATTCCAGTTGAATTCCTTGCATTCACTTACGCACAAATACTCTTGGGAAAGGTATCAACCCGTCGCTTCTTCCCCCAGCTATGGAGGACAGATTGGATTCAATAGGTTTGGTTGGCCTCCAGTCAACCTCGTCCGGAGGATAAAGAGGCTTGTGCAGCGTCAATACCCCTACCTTTAAAAAGGACAAGCATCGACGACCCACTCATCCATCGTGAGGGCTCGTCGATTGTCTATGCTCCACTAGGAGTGTGAGAAAGAGCGTTTGGCTTAGTCTTGAAAAAATATGAAAAGGTAAAGAATGTTGTGTCAGTATTTTTTAAAAGTTAGAATAAGCTTCAGAACATAGCTGATCAATGCTCTCCACAATTCTTTGTCCTCTGTAGCTCTTAGTAAAATGTATCTTTTAGTTATCTTTGCTAATCCCTATTCTTCAAAGTATTTCTCGTTTAGTAGTGTTACGTGTCAAGTGCAACAAAAGAAAAAAATGATTAACCAAAACTCAAGAGTTAAATCACAGACAAATATTTAATTTACAAAAGCATTAAATAAAAATATTTACAAATATACAGCTTTTGCAGTCAAATAGAAAAGAGTTTACTACTGACAGAGTGAAGGGTAAGTATTACGAAAAAGAAGGAAGGTGTCAAATATCTTTACCCAGTTAAGATAGCGAAGAAGTTTAAGTGCTATATTTTTAGGAAATCCTCAAATATGTATATAAAGAACAATTATTAGTTTGGTCAATGAAAAAGTCAAAAATATCTGTTTATCTATATAGTTCCATGAGGTTTTCTTTCAGGTTTTAGTTGATCGGCAACTTTTCTTCGGCTGGATGCACAGATCCACAAATCGGACCGGAGTTGATAATGTCAGCAATTCCTGTTAACAACCAGTTACTCTCTTCCCAAATCCTAATTTGCATATTCTAGAATCCTTTAGAATTCTCTAGATTTTACTCGAATTTTCTCGGACATTCTAGCATCTTCCAAACGTTCTATTTCTAATTTCTCTATTTACAGCTACTTCATGAATTAAAACCTTTTTGTAATAACAAGTAGGACTTAATAGAATCCCTTACTATAACTTTTTAGACATTATTAATATTATTTTTTTCTGTATATAAATGCATCCTCGTAACAGTAGGTTATTCGTTGCATTTTTTCTCTTGCTTTTAGTAGAAGTTGTAAGTATCGAATTTTTCAAGCCTCCATTCCTCATTTTTTGTTCTAGAAATTTCAGCTGTCTTTCTTTAAATTCTGAGTTTTAGTATCTTTTTTGTTTTCCATTTTTTTTGTACTTGACTGATTTTGATGTCTCCATTTTGTAATTTCGATGTTAGGCTTCCCTTTTGCTGGCGTCCAAACATTTTGTCTTAAATCTTCGTCGTTGATCACATCTTCATTCTCAGCATCCTTCTGCATAACATTTCTGTTGCCCCAAGTCTTCTCTTCATCTGTGATGAGATTATCCGACATTCACTGCCGTACTGAAGAGCTGTTATTACATAACAGTTCAGTAGTCCTGTCTTTGTTTCAAACGAAATTTCTCTGTTCGTTTATATTGTGGTGATACCGACCGAGCATAGCGAGAGAGCGGATGTTTGCACTCTCACGACCAAAAAGCAAATGACCAAAACTCGTCGATGCGCATCCGGCTTCGCGTAGATGTTCCGGTTGAAAACTAAAAATTAATTAAATTTTAAATTCCAGTTCGCGAGCCTACGCGAATTTTATTTATCAGCCAATGGGAAGTACAAAATCAAATATAATCAGATATGAATTCCCAAATGATCTGCTGCGACCCAAAAAGAAGATATAAAAAGCCGATACAGAAAGCATCGCCAGACAGACCCAGACAGACACACAGACAAACTCGAGAGAGACGAGAGTAATTAGTATCTCCCTTGACCAAGTCAAGTGGCTTGCTATGCTCACCTCCCTAACCTTTCTTTTCCTTCGTCGCTGTCTCAAAACTATTTATTGACCAAAGGAGCGACTTTTTTTTTTAAATCATGTCACCCCAATCAAGGCATTCCACTGCCACTATAGTGCAGGGGGTTACACAGGGCGATAGACGAGTTAGGATGTACATAGGGGGAGAGTTGGGGAAAATGGGAGGGTTAGTGTGTTAGGAGGTGTCTATTGACCTTACATTTAAACTCCTGGAGATTGTATCCGTCGGGGAAGCAATCGTGTGGAAGGGAATTCCACAGTCAGGAAGTGCGAGGAAAGAAACTGTTGGAGTAGAAGTTGCGGTTGAATTTTATCGGTTTCACTGTAAAAGGGTGGGATCTAGTTGCTAATCTAGTATCTCGTGCAAATTCGAATTAGCTACTGTGTTTTGCTAATATTTTGTTCATTTTCGGAAAAAAACAAACATTTCATTTGTTTTCTGTATCTATAATATTGACCGATGGCAATATTTCTCAAAGTAAAATCATAGAAACCTCTTAATTCGTATTTAAACCAACAAATATTTGTTCGATTAGTGAGAAATACTGTTTCTTTTTTCTAATAACAATCAGTCTTTAAAAATAACACGACTCAATATACCAAGACAATATAAGTATTTTCATAAACTCAGCTAATAAATTAACAGCAGGAATAAAATCATAAGAACTATGGTAAAAATTGTCCCCTTCTTGATTGTCTGTTATATTCAATGTTATTTAAGTCCCTTTTGTTAGACCAGCAGTAGTCAACCCCCCATTCCTTTTCCCCACTTAAACTGCTAGCGCTCATCCATTGTTTTGATATCCTGATGGAACCCTTCTTCTTGCTCATCACTCATATCGCTGCAATTCGGGAGTTCTCACTGTCTATTTAGCCAAAAATCCCAGACATTATATATAGTCGTAAAACTCTCACTCATTTTCAAGTTGTCGATTTGTTGACTCAATCTAAGGACTGGTGTATCTATGAACTACACCAGGTGGTCCATTGCTTTTCAAACCGGCTTGTTTTTTTTGTTTTTTTGTTTTTTTGTTGCACTTTGTTGAAATCATCTATGGCCGGATATATCTGTCAACCGCTCTTGTCTTTTGGTGACTTTTATCTACGTCCGGATGTATCTGTCAATCACACTTGTCCTTTGTTAAACTTACCTACGGCCGGATGCACCTGTCAATTACTTCAGAGCTCAAGGTAATATATTACACCTCTTCTATCGTATAAAATGAACCTGAACATAACACTCTACCTCGAGTGGCCCCTCTTACTGGGTGAATCTTTCTGCAAAACCGTTAAAGGCGTTGATGCATATTGGACTTTATATTAGCCCACTAAAACTACAGTTTTTTTCATTTGTTTTGTGTATATATATATATATATATATATATATATATATACATATATGTTTCGCTGTATTACAGCTTATTAGTAAGGTTAGACATCCGACTGCTTCTAGCCAGGATTGAAACCCGAACGAAATGACATCAGTCAGCGATTCTACCTCTGAGCTATAGGCGTTCGGTAGAGGAAGGCGGACTTTAGCGTGTTATATACAATGTATATGTCAAGGATATGCGTTGTGGTACAGTGGATATCGGTTCGAAACAAGAAATCGAGTTCGAATTCCAGTTAAATTCCCTGCATTCACTTACGCACAAATACCCTTGGAAAAGGTATTAATCTGTCTCTTTCCTCCAGTTATGGGTTAAATAACAAGCCAGCTTTGTCTGGCAACAAGTCTATGGCAGAATGTAATGGCAGCCTACTGTGGTATAATCTTCTGCCAAGTCAGTCACATCTCTTTCGAGACATGATCGCCCATAGCGTGTTTCAGGTATGGCACTTAACTGACTGACTGTATACAATAGTCAGAATCATGATTAAGGCTTCAACTGGTCATAAAGTGTGGGATCAGTTTTCTATCGTTATGTACTAATAAACTGATCCCCACTAATTACTACTTAATAATATAATACATCTCTTCCCTTTCTAGCTATGAGTCAAACAACAGGTCAGATTGGGTTCTATAGCCTTGGTTGGCAACCACTCTACCTCAGAAAGCAATGGCAACCTACTGTTGAATAATCTTCTGTCCAGTTAGTCATGTCTTTTTCGAGACATGATCGCCCAAGCGTGTATCACGTATGGCACTTAACTAACTGCCTGAATATAATAGTTGGAATCATGATTAAAGCATCTACTGGTCAAAAAGAGGGGGATCAATTTCCTATCGTTATCAAGTAATAAACTGGTCTCCCATTGATTTCTACTTAATAATGTCATATATCTCTTCCCCTCTAGCTATGGGTTAAATAACAGGACAGTTTGGGTTCTATAGCTGTGGCACTTAACTGACTTATATATCAACTAACACTAGTTCTTCAAGCATCAAAATTCATGAAAAGTTATTTGTCATTTTTGCTGTATTTTGTTATATATTTACTCACACACACACACACATATATATATATATATATATATATGTATATATATATGTATGTATGTATATATGTATGTATGTATATATGTATGTAAGTATATATGTATGTATGTATGTATGTACGTATGTATGTATATATGTATGTATGTATATATGTATGTATGTACATATGTATATATGTATGTATGTATATATGTATGTATATATGTATGCATATATGTATATGTATGTTTGTATGTATGCATATATGTATATATGTATGTATATATGTATGTATGTATATATGTATGCATGTATGTATGTATATATGTATATATGTATGTATATATGTATGTATATATGTATGTATGTATGTATATATGTATGTATATATGTATATATGTATGTATGTCTGTATATATGTATATATGTATGTATGTATTTATATATGTATGTATATATGTATGTATATATGTATGTATATATGTATTTATGTATGTATGTATATATGTATGTATGTATGTATGTATATATGTATGCATATATGTATATATGTATATGTATGTATGTATGCATATATGTATATATGTATGTATATATCTCTGTATGTATGTATATATGTATGCATGTATGTATGTATATATGCTTATATGTATAAATGCATGTATGTATATATGTATGTATGTATATATGTATGTATATATGTATGTATGTCTGTATGTATGTATGTATGTATGTATGTATGTATGTATGTATGTATGTATGTATGGATATGGCTAGGAAGCGCAAACCGCCGAATAAATAAAGTCATTCTTCTCCCATTTAGAAATATTTACACGTGACTTGCATGTAACAACGGAAGATTGTGTCTGTGTGTTGGTTACCGTTCGGTGAAGTGTTTCGTGTGAGTGCATTTTTTAGCCAGTTTCTTCTTTAACCATTTCACTGTTTGGTAGAAGAAAGGACAGTTCCGTTTAGAGGATTGGCTTTTAATCTTAAATATCACTTAGTTTAGCTTCTTAACCAGGCATGAATCAGGTTATTATCCTGGTTTACGCCTGGCATAAAAATGTGTGGGTTTTTTTGGTTTTTTTTTTTTTCAACCAGTTATAAACAAGTCAGTGGATTCGACTCGGAACGAGAAATCGGGGAGCCGAGTTCGAATACCTTTTGGAAAGGTATTGATCCGTCTCTTCCCTCCAGTTATGGGTTAAATAACAGGACAGATCGGGCTCTATAACCTTAGTCTACCGCAGAAAATAATGGCAACCTACTGCGGGTTAATCTTCTGCCCAGTCATGTCTCTTTCGAGACATGATCGCCCAAGCGTGTATCACGTATGGCACTTAACTGACTGACTGAATATAGTAGTTGAAAACATGATTAAGTTTTCTCCTGGGCATAAAGTGGGGGATCGATTTTCTATTGTTATGAAGTAATAAACTGATCCCCTACTAATTACTACTTAATAATATAATACATCTCTTCCCTCTCTAGCTATGAGTCAAATAACAGGACAGATTGGGTTCTATAGCCTTGGCTGGCAACCAGTCTACCGCAGAAAGCAATGGCAAACTACCGCTGATTAATCTTCTGCTCAGTCAGTCATATCTCTTTCGAGACCTGATCGCCCAAAGCGTGTATCACGTATGGCACTTAACTGACTGATTGATGAACAAGTCTTCTTTTTCAATAGCCAGTCAATTTCCTATATAAATCGATGAATTCTCTAACGTTTTTTAGGACTATATTTTTGGAGTAGTTTTGTAACATTAATATCTAATTAACAAAATATGTCATGTTCTTAATTATAAAAGAACGATTTTGGCATCGATCCCATTATTTCTATGCTTATTTTTTCTGTTGGAATCGCTAACTGAAAAAAAGCAGGGATAAAAAGAAGATATTTGAAGATGACAAAGAATGCATCACATGTGGAAAAAAGTTCTATTCTCCCATTATGTGCTGCGTCGTATTTGTAACATAAGAACAGAAGTTTATATACAGCAAAATCACCAATCATTTTCGTCTTTATTTATTTATTCGGACAAGCCAAGATCATCGAAGTGCAGCCAAATAATAGTTTAACTAGATTCAAATAATTTGCAGTAATAAGGGCTCTTTTTCAATTTAAAAAAAAAAATATCTCGAAGATTTAAACACGATCCTCTTTGGTTTGAATTCTTTAAATAACTTTTTTAATCGCCATTGAATTATTGGGTTAGCCTTCCTTGCCCTTTGTCTTAATTAGTTTGTCTTTATTAGTTTGGATATTTACCCTACTCCCCCACTGGAGCGAGATGTGACACAAGGTCTGTTTTAACTTGCGGAGCCAGACCGCATACGGACGGGTACATGAACAAAACTTCCCGAGTCCCCTCAACCGCCGACTGAGCTGACCCCGGTGACGAGCACCTGGTCAGGTGCAACCCTGTCCTCGAAGATGGAGCTACAACTGAGCCGCACTCTGTCTTTGAGGACAGAGACGCAACTGAGAGATGATTTGTGTGCTTAACCGACACAAAAAATTAGTTTGAGCCTTGTTCAGCCAGTTATGTAAACTTAAACTCTCACTGGGTGACATACAAGTCGGTCAAAGATAGATGCCGTGAATAGTGGATGCTCCTTTGCCACGGGAGAAAAACATCGTGTTTTACAAAGTTACGTTTTTTCTTTGTTTTGTTTTTGTTGTTTCTTTTAATCGTTTCACCCCAACCAAGGCGGTAACGCCACTGATGCCCAAGGGGCTACATAAGAGTAAAAGATTAGATAGGAGGAGAGTAAAGAGAAAGACGAACCAGCTACCGGGGGTGTCAGAGAAAGAAGCAGAATAATCCTGGAAATACAGGTGTGATGACAGTTGCAAAGGTAAAGAGAAAGGAAAAGATATACAGGGTGATGTAGGAAGAACTAGAGTCAAGTGGCTAAGAGATGGGTATTGACATTGCATTTAAATTTCTGGAGAAGTGGAATTGTGAGAAAAGACAGGCTTAAAACAGATACCCGTGCTTTTTCAGGGATGGAGGTAAAGCGGGTAGGACATTTCTAATCTTTATTAGCATGTATTTATGTGTTTAAAATAAGACCTTTCAGCTGCATTCTTCCGACTTCTTCCTAGCCGTTCTTTATTCTTGTTGTTAATGTTTAAGTGTTTCTACAGAAGGTACTGTTTAAGCCGTGCATCAATATATTTGGTACCAACAACTATTGGAATATGTTCCCTAAAATCGATATTTTTCTGTGTCGAGCAAAAAAAAAAGAGGACGAGAGAGGGAAGTGAAAGAAATAGAGAGAAGTAAAATTATGAGAGAGAGAAGAGAAATTAAGAGAGAGAAAAGTGAAAAAGAGAGAGAGAAGTTAAAGAGAGAGAAAAGAGAAAGAGAAATGAAAGAAATAGAGGAGTGAAAGAGAGAGAGAGAGAAGTGAAAGAGAGAGAGAAGTAAATGAGAGAGACAGAAGTGAATTTAAGAAAGAGAGAAGTGAAAGAGGGAGAGAAGTGAAATTAAGAGAGAGAGAAGTGAAAGAGAGAGAGAGAGAAGTGAAATTAAGAGAGAGAGAAGTGAAAGAGGGAGAGAAGTGAAATTAAGAGAGGGAGAAGTGAAAGAGAGAGAGAGAAGTGAAATTAAGGGAGAGAGAAGTGAAAGAGAGAGACAGAGAAGTGAAATTAAGAGAGAGAGAAGTGAAAGAGGGAGAGAAGTGAAATTAAGAAAGAGAGAGAAGTGAAAGAGAGAGACAGAGAAGTGAAATTAAGAGAGAGAGAAGTGAAAGAGGGAGAGAAGTGAAATTAAGAGAGGGAGAAGTGAAAGAGAGAGAGAAGTGAAATTAAGAGAGGGAGAAGTGAAAGAGAGAGAGAGAAGTGAAATTAAGGGAGAGAGAAGTGAAAGAGAGAGACAGAGAAGTGAAATTAAGAGAGAGAGAAGTGAAAGAGGGAGAGAAGTGAAATTAAGAAAGAGAGAGAAGTGAAAGAGAGAGACAGAGAAGTGAAATTAAGAGAGAGAGAAGTGAAAGAGGGAGAGAAGTGAAATTAAGAGAGGGAGAAGTGAAAGAGAGAGAGAAGTGAAATTAAGAGAGAGAGAAGTGAAAGAGAGAGACAGAGAAGTGAAAGAGAGAGAGAGAAGTAAATGAGAGAGACAGGAGTGAATTTAAGAAAGAGAGAAGTGAAAGAGGGAGAGAAGTGAAATTAAGAGAGAGAGAAGCGAAAGAGAGAGAGAGAGAAGTGAAATTAAGAGAGAGAGAAGTGAAAGAGGGAGAGAAGTGAAAGAGGGAGAGAAGTGAAATTAAGAGAGAGAGAAGTGAAAGAGAGAGACAGAGAAGTGAAATTAAGAGAGACAAATACAAAGTCCCCAAAGTATATAGTCAAGAAAAGTTCCAGTTTATATCCGACCTTTAATAAAAATGAACTTTTCCGTTACACCCAATGTTGTGTAGGGCAGCGTTTTTGCTGTTTACGTAACAAACTGTTTTTTTTATAGGGCAGGGTCGTTGATGGAGAAAGGTGATTTTTCTAACCCCGGCCGAAAGTAAGGGGTACCCAGTGAGGACCGAACTCACTACTCAGTTATAATGATTCTAGCGAGACGAGCTTGCTAACCATTACACCACGACGAGGCGCCCATCCTACCTTTGGTAGTAGCCTAAATAAACAAAATGATACAAAGCATACGAGAAAGATAAACTCAAAATGGTGGTAATTGGGGGTTACTGATAGTAGTGATAAAGAAATCTGACAGAATTAAAGATATGTGGTGATTACAAGATAGGGGTAAATCGCCAAATCGTTTCCTTTGCCAAATATCGAAACTGCGACCCACGAGTTAGCGAAAATGAAGAAATTTTGCAAAAGTCAGCATACAATCAAATAGAAATTGACAAGAAACTCAAGGAATTAACCACGATAAACACCCCTATAGGCTTTAGATGGACACGTCTACCGTTTTGAATAAAGACTTTCAGGCATGTTTTTCAAAAAGCAATTGAAAGTGTATTATTAGGGAAAAAAAATGTTAATATACCAGGACGATATAAGCGGAGGGCCAAGAACTAAAGAAGAATTAAAATATAAAACACAGCAAATTTTAGTGAGATTAAAAAAGTGACGCTTGACTAAAAACAAAGATGAATGTAATTTTGAAGAAAATATCATTTAGGACATCAAAAGAAGGCATATCACCTGATGATAGACTAACAAAGAAAATAACAGAAATACCTGATCCACCTAATAAGAAAGGATTACAATTTTTTGTGGGGGTTGATAAGTTTTTATAGTTAATACATACCAAGAGACAGCGACAAATAAAGCCATTTGCAAAATTACGCAAAAAAAAAAAAAAAAAAAAAAATTAAGTTGACTGGACACAAAAGAAAACTATTGCTTTTGAAACAGTAAAGAATATTCTGAGGTGCAAACCAATTGTAAAGTTTTGATCCACAAAAAGAAATAACGATAACCATTGACGCAAGTGAAAAGGCGATTGCTGCTGTTTTGTCACAAAAACACCCAACCATGTCAGTTAAGTTCCAGACAGGCTACACGATTGGGCGATCATGTCTCGAAAGAAACATGACTGACTGGGCAGAAAATTATCCCACAGTTGGTTGCCATTGCTTTCTGCTGAAGAATGGTTGCCAGCCAAGGCTATAGAACCCAATCAGTCCTATTATTTGACTCATAGCTAGAACGGGAAAAGATGTATTATATGATCAAGTAGTAATTAGTAGGAGATCAATTTATTACTTCATAACAATATAAAACTGACCCCCACTTTATGCCCAGTAGAAGCCTTAATCATGCTTACACTTATTGTATTCAGTCAGTCAGTTAAGCAACATACGTGATACACACTTTGAGCGATCATGTCTCGAAAGAAATATAACTGACTGGGCAGAAAATTATCCTGCAGTTGGTTGTCATTACTTTTTGCGGTAGACTGGTTACCAGCCAAGGCTATAGAATCCAATCTGTCCTGTTAGTTGACTCATAGCTACAACGGGAAGAGATGTATTATATTAAAGTAGTAGTTACTGGGGGATCAGTTTATTACTTCATTAAAATATAAAACTGATCCCCCACTCTATGACCAGTAGAAGCCTTAATCATATTTTCAACTATTATATTCAGTCAGTCAGTTAAGTGCCATACGTGATACACGCTTGGTCGATCATGTCTCGAAAGAGACATTACTGACAGGGCAAAAGATTTTCCCGCAGTATGTTGCCATTACTTTCTTCGGTAGACTGGTTGCCAACCAAGGCTACAGAACCCAGTCTGTTCTGCTATTTAACCTATAACTGGAGGGAGATGAGCTGGATTAATACCTTGTCCAAGAGTATTTGCACGTAAGTGAATGCAATGAATTCAACTGGAATTCGAACTTGGCTTTCCGATTTCTCGTTCGGAGATGACATCTACTGAACCACAACGCACATCCAACCATGTACATATGAAAAAGTTTAATGTCAGCAGAAACTCACAACTCGAATATTGAAAAAAACAAAACAAAACAAAACGCGCTAGCAATTGTAAACTTTGAACGATTACGAAACTTTTTGATAGGAAAAAAAATTATTTTAAAACACTGACCACAAACTATTAGAATTCATATTTAACCTGAGAAAAGAATTGCCAAAATTCACATCAAGAATTTCAAGATGGGCCATAAAAATCATGTCATTCGATTTTGACATAGTCTATGTAAAAGGGAACATTATTCCTCACATAGACGTTTTTTCAAGATTACAGTTCAAGAATGAAACAGAAGATAAACAAGAAAATACTGAAGATGAAATAATACACTGGGTCGAAATTGACTTTTTTTTTTAAAAAATAAACTCAACATAGAAACTAAGTACAACCAAATATTAAGCAGAATAGTAGAGAAAATGAAATATAATATATGGAGCAATGGTTCGATGGCAGAACAATCTTTTAAGGAAACAAAGCACAAACTAACCAAAGGAAATGGTATTATATGCAATGGAAATGTAATTGTAGCTCCACAGATATTGAGAAGGGACATACAAAAAGGAGTACATAATGACGTACATTGTGGCATAACAGCAACGCAAAGAAGACTAGATACCCAAAATCTGCAGAAATAAAAAAAAATTTCAAGCAAGCAAAAAGTCACTCAAGGACCAAGGAAGCAGAGCCATGGGTTAGGTTCCACGTGGATCACGCATTTATCAGAGATACGTGATTATTCTTAGTTTTCATGTTCATGATGGCTAGAAGTTATCAGATTAAAAGAGAGAAAAGCCACCATAATAAATCAAATATTAAGAACTATATCCTCAAGGATTTGAGAACTCCAGCCAATGTAGAACCCCGAATTTTGCGATGAGAACTTATGTGTGTGGTTGAAACAAACTGGATGCATCCCGTACAAGACATCGCCATATCACCCACGATCGAATGGCATTGCGGAAAGAATGATACAAACGGTGAAAATGGGATTGAAAGCTTTCTCACCATTTATAAAAACATAGAAGCGTATTAACCAAAAAAGCTTCTCAGTTACAGATCTATTCCTCATGCAAGAAGGAAAACTGAGCCATTCGGTATCAATGGGAAAACAACCCAGAGCCCCCCCCCCCCATAACTACGTCCTTTGCAACAACAACAAAAAAGAAGGTATGGTATAGAAAGAATAAGGAGGCAAATCCAGAAGAAGCAAATTTCCTGATATAAAGAAAAAAACATAACACGGTTATAAAAACAACCGTTCTTGCTGTACTGGAATTGCTCATTGTTGGAGGAAGATCAATTTACGATATTGGCTGATCGCAACATTTAGTTATTAGGGGTCGTAAAAACTCGTCAGTTTTCAGCCACCTGAAATAAACTATTTTCATTAAAAAAAAATTATCGCCCAAATTGGTTGGTTGGTTGGTTGGTTGGTTGGTTGATTCATTCATTCATTCATTTAACCAGCATATCAAACTTCATTTGGTCATTTAATGCTGAAAATCATTTTGATTTGTTTTATTTAGTTTATTTGTTTTTGTTTATTTATAATTTTTTGTGGGGGGATTGTTTGGAAGCATATTTTTATTTTAAATCACAGTTATTTTTCATTCAAAAAAGGGTTTTGTTGGTAACACTTTTCATTCAAAAAAGGTTTTGATGGTAACACTTTTCATTCAAAAAAGGTTTTGTTGGTAACATTTTTCATTCAAAAAAGGTTTTGTTGGTAACATTTTTCATTCAAAAAGGGTTTTGTTGGTAACATTTTTCATTCAAAAAATGTTGGTAACATTTTTCATTCAAAAAAATTTTGTTGGTAAATACTTTCATAGCATTTTAACCCCAGTTTGGAGGTTAACTATTTACCCATAGCTGGGACCCTAACAGGTGCTACCAATCTGGGTCAGGGTGGACTTGGGAACAACTGCAATTAAGAAGTGGTTCCATGCTCCTCACAACTTCCCAGTCAGAGGCCTTGCTGCCGGATGCAGTTTAAGGTCATACCCAGGACCCGCCCAAATTGAAATTAACTGATAAACTTTATCGCTAATTGTTGTGGAGTAGTTTTCGCACTGAAAGTTAATCGTGCTATGTCGGTTGCTAATCGACTTAACGCACCCAAAATGTTAGGAACTTGGTAATCTTCCACTGAAAGCTGACTCCTTAGTATTCGGCTAACTACCGACTAATATCAACTGCCTTAGTAGTTCTACTGAACTCCAATAGAACTCTAAAGAACAATATTTATTTTTGTAAAAAATTACAAAAATTGTAGCATAAAACCGAAAAGGGGAGGGGTAGAGGGTGGTACTCACTTAACTATCCTATACCTAGCTAAACACTATCACGACCTAATCACTCATTACAGTTATTGCGCATTCACCACAAGAACCCATCCATCATCTCCCAATTCTTCACACACCACAATACCACATATTTGCAAGGGGCACATAAAAAGGGGAGAAACCCATGGCAATAAAAATGTATTTATGTACAATATAATATATAATTTAAACAGAGCTATAAAGAACTTCTCAAGAACTTCCTGTTAACTCTTATTAATATAGGAGGGAGAGTCCAATATCTGAGGAATAGGTGTGTTTCCCCACAACATTAATATCGGAGGGAGAGTCCAATATCTGAGGAATAGGTGTGTTTCCCCATAACATTAATATCGGAGGGAGAGTCCATTATCTGAGGAAGAGGTGTGTTTCACCATAACATTAATATAGGAGGGAGAGTCCATTATCTGAGGAAGAGGTGTGTTCCCCATAACATTAATAAAGGAGGGAGAGTCCATTATCTGAGGAATAGGTGTGTTTCCCCATAACATTAATATCGGAGGGAGAGTCCAATATCTGAGGAATAGGTGTGTTTCACCATAACATTAATATAGGAGGGAGAGTCCAATATCTGAGGAATAGGTGTGTTTCCCCATAACATTAATATAGGAGGGAGAGTCCAATATCTGCGGAATAGGTGTGTTTCAACATAACATTAATATAGGAGGGAGAGTCCAATATCTGAGGAATAGGTGTGTTTCCCCATAACATTAATATAGGAGGGAGAGTCCAATATCTGCGGAATAGGTGTGTTTCAACATAACATTAATATAGGAGGGAGAGTCCATTATCTGAGGAAGAAGTGTGTTTCACCATAACATTAATATAGGAGGGAGAGTCCAATATCTGAGGAATAGGTGTGTTTCCCCATAACATTAATATCGGCGGGAGAGTCCAATATCTGAGGAATAGGTGTGTTTCACCATAACATTAATATCGGAGGGAGAGTCCAATATCTGAGGAATAGGTGTGTTTCACCATAACATTAATATAGGGGGGAGAGTCCAATATCTGAGGAATAGGTGTGTTTCCCCATAACACTAATACACTTACGATATGAGTATTAAGGTTCCGTTTTTGTTACATAGACATCTAGATAAATCTACGGATAATTACGGCGGTATGAGTGATGAGCAAGAAGAAGGGTTCCATCAGGATATCAAAACAATGGATGAGCGCTAGCAGTTTAAGTGTGGAAAAGGAATGGGGGGCTGACTACTGCTGGTATAACAAAAGGGACTTAAATAACATTGAATATAACAGACAATCAAGAAGGGGACAATTTTTACCATAGTTCTTATGATTTTATTCCTGCTGTTAATTTATTAGCTGATTTTATGAAAATACTTATATTGTCTTGGTATATTGAGTCGTGTTATTTTTAAAGACTGATTGTTATTAGAAAAAAGAAACAGTGTTTCTCACTAATCGAACAAATATTTGTTGGTTTAAATACGAATTAAGAGGTTTCTATGATTTTACTTTGAGAAATATTGCCATCGGTCAATATTATAGATACAGAAAACAAATGAAATTTTTTTTTCCGAAAATGAACAAAATATTAGCAAAACACATTAGCTAATTCGAATTTGCACGAGATACTAGATTAGCAACTAGATCCCACCCTTTTACAGTGAAACCGATAAAATTCAACCGCAACTTCTACTCCAACAGTTTCTTTCCTCGCACTTCCCGACTGTGGAATTCCCTTCCACACGATTACTTCCCCGACAGATATAATCACCAGGAGTTTAAATGTAAGGTCAATAGACAACTCCTAACACACTAACCTGCTCCCATTCCTCCTGACATTCCCTATGTCTAACCACTCCTTCACTTTACCTTCCCCTATGTAGCCCCATGCGCAATAGTGGCAGTGGAATGCCTTGCTTGGGGTGAGATGATAAAAAAAAGAAGCTAACCAAGAAAAGGTAAAGGTCATTTTTAGATTCAGCGTCCTCAAATTAGCTAAAAAAGTTATTTGGTGTCTCGACACCATTTCAATATTTCAATATTTTTCTTGTTGACCTTCTCTCATTATTGAGATGAGCTGATTGTGTTAAGCTTCTTTTTCTTTTCTTTTTTCTTTTTTTTTCGAAATAAAAAAAAATTAAAAATTATTTGACTTAGAATCTGTTTTAATTTTCGAAAATCATTTCTGACCATAAAATATAATTTGTTTTAAGTGATCAAGTGACAAAAGTAATTGCATTTTTTCATTTTATCGATAATTATTAAATATTATTTATTAAATAGAGTTGAAAATGTTTTCAACTCACAAATCCTTTTTCGAGGCAATGCGTTGGTGAGGGTTTGAGGCCTAAGTTATATTTTGCTGAATTTTACGTCAAGTTAGACTCGTCGACTCCATTTTTTTTATCTACAAAATGTCATATTTTAAAATGTTATTTTCAAATTAAAAGAAAATAGCAATTCTTGTTATATCGGTTGAATAATGCCGTTGACATACATTGTTATTTATACTCATGAGTGTCTGTGTATACGCATGTCCGGTCCTAAGATATTCAGTCAATAGCCTCTGAAAAATATATTGCAGTCTAAGCTATATATATATATATATATGTATATATATATATACTAGCACTATAGCCCGGCGTTGCTCGGGTGGAATGAAAGCTTTAAAACTAATCCATAGTCCTGGAGCTCAGACACTGGACTTTGGCAAGAAAGACTAAAAAGCAATAGTTGTTTCCAGTTAAAGCGAAACCGTAGACTGAAAGAAAAATAAATGGATGTAAGTCAAATTTTGATTTCCAGGTATCGATATCAAATTTTCTGCACTATTGTAAGAACTGCAACCTTGAAACTTCTGAATATTGTTTCTTTGTCTATGAGTGTATCAAATTTGATTAAAATTAGACCACTCCTTCTATAACCCGACTTTTTTCGATTATCGATTATCGATATTCATTGGGGGGTACCTCGACACAAAACCAGGCTAAGAACACTCGCAGACGCTTATAGTACAACTGTGTAAATTTTCAAGAAAATCGGTTCAGCCGTTTTGGAGTCTATAGGTAACGGATACACACACACACACACACACACACACAAACACACAGACACACAGACAAAGTTCCATTTATAAATAAGTTTAGATATATATACACGATATGTGTGTATATGATAAGATAGAGAACAAATAGGAATCAATCTAACATAATTAATATTTATTAAAATTTCGCCGGAGAGTGATATGAAGAAAAAGAAGAAAGAGATTCTGCTATTCTACTTTTGTGTTGTTTGATTTTCATTAGTCGGCCATGTTTCACGTACATTCGATTCTTTTAAACCAACGTTCGTATAGTTTTCGGCGTTCCAAATTCAAGAATATATATATATATATATATATATATATATATTAATTCAGATATTTTAATCCAAGTGAAAAAAGCAGGAAGGTAAATTCCAAAAACCCGATCTTAATTAATATTAAAAAATTTATTTTAATATTAAAAAATGATACAGGAAGAGAGCTCCATGTAATAAAATATTACAGAGCAAATATAAATTAAAAAAGGATTAATTCAATGATGTTGAATGACCATTCACACCTTTGTTTAAAATGAACTGATCCCAAATACCTACAAAATGGTCATTCAACATCATTGAATTAATCCTTTTTTAATTTATATATATATATATATATATATATATATATATATATATATATATATATATATATATATATATGTCCAGTCCGTAAAGGGTGAGGATAATCCATTTTTATTTTATTTTCATTTTTATTTTCTTATATTTATACTTTTCTTCAGTGAAAGAAAATGTTTATTCCGGCAAAATCTTTTGTACCAAATGGAAGGAATATTGCGTGGTCTGATGAAATAAGCTAATTTACCTCATTGAAATGAATTATAATTTATAATCACTTGAAATGACGTGTTGAGTTTTCCTTTATATTACGCTCTCACACCCTGAAGAATGGTGGGCTTTGAAAAACAGTAGCTACTTTGGCATGTACGCATCACTCATTCAGTAAAATGAATTAGAGCACTCTGGCTATTAGGCGCGTATAATGATAATATACGCGCTAAAAAGTCTGCCTTCTTCTACGGAACGCCCATAGCCCAGAGGTAGAATCGTCGATTGACGCCAATTCGGTCGGGTTTCAATCCTGGGTTAAAAAGCAATCGGAGTCTCACTGTACTGATGAGCTGTGATACAGCGAAACAGATCTGTCTGCGGATGACAATATATATATATATATCTGAAGAAATGTAGATTTAAGGTGTGCTATATTTATTGATTGTACTTAGCATGAAGCAGTCTGTCGCCTCTGAGTGTTAACTTCAGTGTTCACTTATATATATATATATATATATATATATATATAAGTTGAACAGATCCGGTGAAAAGACGCATCCTTGTCTTACGACCCTTATTTACACTTTTAATTTTCTTTGAAAGCCTCTGTTTAGCCATAAACCTTATTATTAATATTATTTCATGGCTGGCTGGTAGTTACTTTATTTTAACATTATTTACATTCAGATTTTTGTCCACATCTTTGTGTCCACGCCAAAACGTTTCGACCGTTACACTTCCCAGGCTTCATTAGGTGCTGGTCGACTAGGATAACTGTCAGGGAATTTCGAACGGAATCCCTATATTTAATCTTCGGGGATAGACTGTACTCGTTCCGCTGTCCACGTCTCGAGATATCACGTTCTTATTTTCTCTTGCTCACTTACACTCTCATCTTGTTTTAACTGTGTTTTAGTGTGTATTGCCCGATCCAGGGATCAAACTCACAATTATTGCTACCAAATCCACAAACCAACGCTTTAATCATGTTTTGCGTCCTCAATATGTGCGGCCTTGTGTCAGAAATAAGTTAATATTAGCAAATACCCATTAAAATAAAACCACAAGTTGGAGTCCTTTCTTCATAAAAAACTCAAAAATCGGGCATGTTTCCTATTCTTAAATATACTGCGTTTTCCAACCACCGAAACAGACAGACTGATTTTTTTCCGAAGGACATTAGGGAGGAAGGCATTAAGATAGGTAACAATAATCATCGCAAAATGATTCTAAGAGTTTAAGTGACACACAGGGTTGACGAGGCGTGGTGCTCAATTTTCGACAAGGTTCGTTTACCACAACTGAGAGGGAGTAAAAAAAAAAAAAGGCACCTTCAGGATCGCATAAATCTAACCTCGTCCCGAGAGAGTACAATGTGTGAAGACCTGCCACGCCTCAAACGTAGATCTGGTGGGGTTGGTGGGACGACACAGTAGGCCATTGCTCATTTGGTAAACACTACAGTAGATTTGAGCATCTATGGCTTCCTTTGCATAACCATTTGTTTCAAATGCCATTCACTTGACAGACTTTCTTCATTTCCGCTTCTCTCAGACTAGTCAGTTAAGCGCCATACGTGATACACGCTTTGGGCGATCATGTCTCGAAAGAGACATGACTGACTGAGCGGAAGATTATCCCACAGTAGGTTGCCATTGCTTTCTGTAGTAGACTGGTTGCCAGCCAAGGCTATAGAACCCAATCTATCCTATTATTTAACCCATAACTGGAGGGAAGAGACGGATTAATACCCTTCCCAATGGTATTTATGCGTAAGTGAATGCAAGGAACTCAACTGGAATTCGAACACGGTTCCCTGATTTGTCGTTTCGATATCCACTGCACCACAACGCAAAATTCGGATACAAGTGAAAAAATATTTTGTTATGAGACAGACAGACAGACAGACAGACGGGTAAACGGTCATAGTTGTGTTTGTTTTTGCATGTGCATGTTTTTGCGTGGGTGTATGTTAAATTCCAGTTGAATCCGTTGCATTCATTAACGTGCAAATACACTTGGATAAGGTATTAATTTTCTTCTCCCTCATCTATGAGTTAAATAGCAATACAGGGTTCTATAGTCTTGGTTGGCAACCAGCCTACCGTAGACAGTAATGTCAATGCACTGCGGGAAAATCTTCTACCAAGTCAGTCATATTTCTTTCAAGACATGATCACCGAAGCGTGTATTACGTATGGCACTTAAGTGAGGGACTGTATGTTAAAAGAAAATTGGGATAATGCGTTAACTATAGGGATGAAAATAAAACATTTTCTTAGGCATCAACGGTATATATATATATATATATATATATATACCTATGCACATTTTACGCTCTCACACCCTGATTGAGCACTCTGGAAAAATGGTAGATTTGAAAAAACAGTAGCTATTCTAACATCTACGCATCGCCCATTCAGTAATGAATTAGAGCACTTCAACTACTGACGCATGATACATCATACGCTAAGAGTCTGTCTCTTTCTACCGAGCGCCCAAAGCTTAGAGGTAGAATGGCCGACTGACGCCAATTCGGTCGAGTGCCGATCCTAGGTAAAAAACAATCGGATGTCTAACCATACTGATGAGCTGTGATACAGCGAAACAGATCTGTCTGCGGATGACTATATATATATATATATATATATATATATATATATATATATATATATATATGATTTGTTTGAACATTATTTTTTATCAATACTCCTATTTAAGTAGATATTATGTTTATAATCAAACAGTATTATATATTTATTTCTACCGGCCTGATTATTTACGATAAATTTCTGTTGCGAAAATGTGTGTCATTCGGCAGGATTCGAACCTGCGACCCCTATCCATATAGGGGAAGTCACCATGTGATCTGGCGCGTCTTAGACCTCTCGACCTTACATTTCTTGACATTAAGATACATTTCAGAGCAGATATGGTTATTACGATGAATCGAAAATTGTGTTATAGGCTTAACTTGACTTCGTTCAGACTGATCGTCATTCGTGGTCGAGTTATTTATTTTTTCTCGTGTTTGTCTAAGTGTTTTCTTATTTAAACACTAAGTGTGTAAAAATTGTCCAAAAGTTCTGCATATCCAAGCATTTTCGGCTATTCTTTTGGCCATTATCAAGGGAAATTTTTATTCTTCAACTGAATGTGCAGGTTTTCTATGTCTAAATCCTTCAACATCTTTTTTCTCGATCGTCCGTAGTATCTGTACAAACGTTTGTGTTGAATCCTTTCTCTACGAAAACGCCACTGACATCTTAACTCTCTGTGAAACTAACCTTTGACCCTTTTTTCTATTTCTCTGATTTTTGTATCCCTGGTAACTTTTTCTATTTTTAGGAAGAACTCCCGTGTCCATATTCATGGTTTTGGCGTTTATGTAAGCAAACATCCGATCACTCGCTTTGCTCGGTATCAACACAAACTAACCTTCTATCCCTTCCTCTGATTTCTGTATCCATGGTTACCTTCCCCTCTTTAAGAAGGACTCCAGTGTCCATATGCATGGTCTTGGCGTTTATGTCAGCGAATATTTCCCTCTAACCAGGATGATTTCTCTTGAACCTCCAGACCATCCCACCATCTGTTTGCGTCTATCTCTACTAAGCTCAGTTTGCTATCTTTTCTTTCTCTACAGCTCCTCTTCCTCTCCTGACTGTTCCGTACTAGACAGTATCTCGAACAATATAGACAAGGCCATCTGTTTGCTCATATATTTGCTTTCGGTGACTTTAATAGCCACCATGCTAAGTGGCTGGAAAACTCTGTCAAAGATCTTGCTGGTGTCCATACCACGAATTTTTCAATCACTTAATCTCTCACGCAAGTGATGGATGTCCGACGCGTTTCCCCAGTCATCCTAATAGACTCAGCTCACTGCTAAATCTCGGCATCACTTCCATCCCTGACTCTTGCCATGCCATGCAGCTCTGCTCTCTTGACAAATCTGATCATGCCGTAGTATCCATTAATATCTACTTCCACTCCTTCTCTTTCTAGGAACCTTCTACCTGTAGAATATCTTACTGCTATGAAAGAGTGGACTGGGAGGCGTTTTATAGTTTCCTTTCTGATGACCCTTAGAACAAAGCTTTTTGTTGAAGACTGTGCATCTGAGGTTTCCTCTTGAGTGAAAGCCGGCATTGATGCTTTCGTCCCATCCAGGATTTTCCGGCACAAACCACATTCTTCTCTATGGTTTTTCTCTTTCTTGCTCGGCCACCACCGGAGAGATGCATCTGACCATAATATGCGCCTTTTTGTCATTGCACGCAATGAATACAAGCGAATCCTAAATGATGCTAAGCTGTTTGCTAATAGAATCAAGCAGCGTATATCATTCCGGGTGTTTGGTTCTAAAAAAGCTACTGGTAGCTCTGCAAAAGTGTGTTAAACGACAGCAAACCTTCCATCCCTCCTTTAATCAGTACGTTTTAGGCCTTCACAGATACAGCAGAAAAGGCCGAGTACTTTGCTCACAGATTCTCCACCAGCTTTACATTTGATTCGTCTTAAATATCTCAACCCGACTTCCAGCCTAGAAGATTCAGCAGAGTGACGTTTACATTACCCCTTCGTTGGTTTCCAACATAATTTCAAAGTTTGACCCCCATAAGTTGAGCAGAGGTGATGGAATTCCAGTCGTCGAATAAATGTACCCTTGAACTCTCCTTTGCTCTCTCAAAATTCTACAACTACTGCTTCTTGCTTTACTGCCTACTGGAAGTTCTGTTCTGTGGTTTTACTTTCGTGGCTCTTATCAATGCTGATATGGTTCAATATCTCACAGCTTACAGCGTATTCTTCGACAAACAGTATGGCTTCCGCTTTGCCAGGTCAACTGCTGATATGGTAACGACCATCACAGAGTACATATACTAGGCTCTCGATAAGAACAGCGAAGCTCGAGGTACTGCCCTAAATACCTCCAAATCATTTGACAGAATCTGGCACGCTGGCCTTCTGCACAAACTACAGGGGTATGGTATAACTGGACGATTGTTTGATTTAATCCAATAGTTCCTATTAAATCGTGTAATGAAGGTATTTTTGAACATGCATACTTCCAGATCCTACCGTGCGAATACGGGTGCCCCACATGGTTCAATTCTATGTCCTACACTTTTTCTGATCTTCGTCAACAATCTCCCCGATGTAATCAGATCCCAAGTACGCATCTACGCTGACGACACCGCCATTTACTCCCGCCTCGATAAGAAACCTGCCGAGGCTGACAAAGCAAACCTCGCTGCTGATCTTGAAAAGGATCTCCAATCTGTGGTGGGCTGGGGTAAATAATGGCTCGTAAATTTTAATGCTTCCAAAACGAAGCTGCCATCCTTCAAGCTCCACAGACAATCACTCATACCTACATTAGCATGGATCAGGCTAGCCTCCCTGAAAGCAATACACTGAGCCTTATCGGCCTAACTCTCACAGCCGACCTCAGATGGAACGACTACATTGAATCAATAGGTAAAGCTACTGCTAGGAAGGTCGGGTTGCTGTGTCGGTTCAGGAAGTTTTTCTCGTCTGAATCCATCTCGCACATATACAAATCTACCATCCGCCTGTGCATTGAATACTGATGTCGGATCTTGTCGGGCGCCCCTGCTATTCATCTCAGTGTTCTCGACAGGCTCCAAAGGAGAATCTGCAATGTAATCGATCCCGACCTGGCGACTCGAATCCAGTCAATGTCTCACCGACGAGATGTGGCTTCCTTCTGTCTCTTTTACAAATATTTTCACAGCTCCTGCTCCAACAAGGTTAGCTCCTTGGTGCCCCCTCTGCATGAATTTAGTTGAGTTACTTGACTGGCTGTCGTGGACCCGGTTATGAAGTCCGTCAAGAAATAATATGACAACAACCAAAAATAGGAAATAACGAATACATATTAACACAGCAAAATACAATACTTGGAACTTTGTTAGTAGAACGAATAAATACGGTTTAGAAATTAACACTATGAATGGAACTCGCAATTGTCGTACAGTAGCAGTCTTGGCTATCTCTGCTCTCCGCTGATCTGCTTATGCTGATCTCCTGCGGATCTCTCACTCTGATCTGCCACCTCTTGTGAGGGAAAGTATATGTAGTTGTAGGAGGAGTTCAATCCGTTGTCATGGGTGATGCCACCATGACACTGACAACTATGTTCAACCCTTTTACAGTGAAAACAATCAAATGTAACCGCAATTTCTACTCTAGTAGCATCTTTTATTGCACTTCCCGCCTGTGGAACTCCCTTGCTTCCCTGATAGCTACAATCTCTAAGAGTTTGAATGCAACATCAATTGCCATTTCTTATCTCTTTTTGATTCGCATCCTTTCCCCGACCCCCTCGTATATTGTTATTCTCCCTTCTCACTCTACTCTCACGCAGCTCTCTTCACACCAGTGTTCCGATCCTTCTCTTACCCATTCTCTGATATTCCCTGTAATCTGTTCCTCTTTTTCATCACTCACATCTTATGTAAACCCCTACGCACCAGTAGCAGTACTGCCTTGCTTGGGGTGAAACGATCATTAGAAATATGTATCTGAAGTTATAGGAATGTTTTATTTTCTAAACATTCTCTAAATATATATAGAGATTTATATACCGAGGAGGTGTTGGAAAACTATCGACCACACCCACCGGCCAAACCTCACTAGGTGACTAAACATCAAATTGAGTTTGAGTTTTGTTTAATGGCATATCAACTTCCGTGGATTATTTAATGCCAAAAATGTTGGGGTTTCGGGTATTTTTATTTGATGCTTGGTTACAGTGAGAAGGTTGATTTAGTCAGATTTTGATGAATTTATTTTTATTTTTTTTATTTTAGAAAACTGAAGATTTTTTTTAGTTTTTTATTAAAAACATATCGCTAGTAATATTTTTTTTTTCAAATATGTATTATGGCAGTAATTGTTTTTCCTGCAAAAATGTATTTTTTTTTTTAAGAAAAGTCTATTTTTATACTTTCATAGTGCTTTGACTCCAGTTTTTTTTTTTTAATCATTTCACCCCGAGCAAGGCGGAAACGTCACTGATGTGCAGGGGGTTACATAAATGTAAAAGATTAATTAGAAAAGAGTAAGGAGTACAAACAAGTTAGAAAGGAACAATAGAAAGCAGGTGCGATGACAGATACATAGGTAGAGTAAAAGGGAAGGTTATACAGGGGTGGGGAGAGAGCTAGAGGCCAGTGGTTAGTAGATGAGTATTGACTTTGCATTTAAATTTCTGGAGGTTGTAGCCCTCAGGAAAGCAAGAATACGAGAGCGAGTTCCACAGGCGGGAAGTGCGAGAGAAGAAGCTGCAAGAGTAGAATTGTCGTCTGCATTTGGCTAACCTGACTGTGAATGGGTGGGACCCAGTTGCCAGTCTGGTTGCACGAGTAAACACTGTTGAGGAGGCATCAGTGACTTAAGCTCGTCCGAGCAGAAGCCATGAAAGTATTTATAGAAGAGACAGAGGGAGGCCACATTTCGACGATGGGGAAGTGGCTGCAGTCGAGTCGCCAGATCAGTACCTATCACATTACAGACTCTCCTTTGGAGCTTGTCAAGAACACTGAGGAGAACGGCAGGGGCACCTGACCATAAATGGCAGCAGTACTCCATGCACGGACGGATGAGTTTAGGGGATAACTATTTTCCCATAGCTGGGACCCTAACAGGTGCAACCACTCCGGGTCAGAGTGGACCTGGGAACAACAGCAACTAAAAGGTGGTTCCATGCCCCTCACAACCTCCCAATCAGAGACCTTTCTGCCGGATGTACTTTGCTGTCATAGACAGGGCCGACTAAACATCAGAATCTGGTGATAAAAACTATTTGGCTGGAAGTTGAAATTTTAACTTCATTAATACAGGACTAAGTCAAAATGATTTTAATACTTACCGTATTTGACGGCATATAAGACGCACGGGTGTATAAAACGCATCGCAATTTTAGCAGGGCAAATCAAGAAAAAAATAATAATTAGAAAATTAGTAAAATTATTAGTAAATGGTACAGTCTAGTATATATATATATATATGTGGCATGGATTTGGTTAAACAAGCCATGATTACAATTAAACGAAAAATAATATGAGCCTATATATTAATAAAACAAATATATTTTGAATTTATTACATATAATTTTGGTGAAACAAAGTACTAATATTAAACGTGATGAAATTAATATAATGAATATTATCAATGATAACGCTTTTAATCAGCATAATAGCCTTTTAAATAATGACAATAGGTATATAAAAGTTACTCTAAAATCTAAGCTAATAGGAATTGCCAGGTAGCTAATTTAGGTCGAGTATCACGAATTTTAGAAGGATGTGCGTTGTGGTACAGTGGATATCGGCTCGGAACGAGAAATCGGGGAGCCGAGTTCGAATTCCAGTTGAATCCATTGTATTCACTTACGCGCAAATACCCTTGGGAAAGGTATTAATCCGTCTCTTCCTTCCAGTTATGGGTTAAATAGCAGGACAGATTGGGTTCTATAGTCTTGGTCGGCAACCAGTCTACCATAGAAAGCAATGGCAACCTACTGCGGGATAATCTTCTGCCCAGTCAGTCATGTCTCTTTCGAGACATGATCGCCCAAGTGTGTATACTGACTGATATATCATATAAAACGCAAGGAAATTTCAAAAGATATTTTAGTAAAAAAAATAGTGCGCCTTATATGCCGTTAAATACAGTAATACTTTTTTTATTACTGAATATTTACATACACACACTCTCCAACCACCCAACCAGCATACATCAGTAATCGTCCAATAGTAAATAAACCCTAAATACTAACACCGAACAAAAAAGGGTCAGATTCATTTTCTCTCATTTACCTTGATCCCTTAATGAACTAAATATATATATATATTTATAGCTCTCTAAAAATTGGCTTTTGACTTTCAAAATTTTCTCAGTTCCCCTCTCTTTTTTAATATGGAAACTTTTTAAAATCATAATTCCCGCCATTTTTATTCATCGTATATCGTATTATGACCGCGAGAAATAAACAAAAATTGTGTTTAGCCAGACATCAAATATAAAATTGTTAGTAATCATTTATTTATAAAACAAACATCCTACGCGCAAAACATGATCTACCGAGCGGTCTCGACCTGTTCGCCGTCCTGATCAACGCACACAAACCAGCGAGCAACGGTAGCCTGACGACGCTATGACACTGTCAGCGCTCTGCCTTCGGGTAGAGGGCGCTCTCTGCTTCCGAGCAGAGAGCACAAACCCAGTCGTGTTTCCGCCGAAGGGTAGAACCACGACTCGGTAAAAATAGACAGACATTTTTTTGGCCCGGCTATATGGCCGGGAATACCCACTATAAAATGACCATGTGTCTCATCTAGCCTTCAGTGGGAAGGTTAGTAAATACAGCAACGGTAGCATTTAAAACCCGGGCACTTACTTGACAGAAAATACGGGAAATACATAAATCCACAGTCCATGTTCTTTCCTTGATGCCATTCCTATCACAAACTCTCTTGCTATATACGTGTATCCATTCGCCATGACCCATAGCTAGAAATGATTGGGAGTCATGTCAGGAGATTGTGCAGGCCAAAAAACTTTTGACCTGGAAATATGGGGTCGAGTTAAGCATGGCAAACCAACAACAACAAAAACAACAATAATAATGTTAACAAAATTTTGACTAACACAACATATATATATATGTGTGTAACAATTAAGACACACACGTTATTCCATGGATAAACGAAAATGTATGCCTACTTCAGGTAAACCATCGTCAGCTTCCGTCTTTATTGGACAAAAGATTTTAAAGGCTTGATCAGATTACAATTAAACAACATTTCTCAGAAAAACATAACCATGTAGGTCATATCAGACAGATTTTAGTCAACAATACAATAATCCTCACTCATACACACAGTAAAAAGAAACTTCAGATATTGGAGGCCATCTACATTAAATCCAAACAACCCACACTTAATAAAATCACGTTTAATTCTGGTCATAACACATTACATTGCATTTAAATATATGGTTCTGTTATCATTTCGAGTTCTCACGTGGTGTGACGTCATAGAACCGCATTACAAATTTACGAACTGCGTTTGCTATTTTTGGTAACTGTTGCCGTTGCTTAGCGGAGTTTTATGGCAACACAAGATAAAATCGTCGCTGATGGTGGACGTTTTTGTGTTACCGTCCTTGTAAGCTCTCTGAAGATGGCTCATGTGACTCGAAAGCTTAGAACCAACTTAATAAAAAATTATCCAAATGTTGGAGAGTTTTTGTCTTTATTTTCAACTGAGATTAAAGCCAAAATAGGATGTTTACAACGGCTCATGATTAAACATATTAGACAGTCATTGTCTCTTATATTTAACAGTATACGTTTAGAAAATTATCTGCTGCCTCGATACACTATATATATATTACGCTGATAAAATTTCTTTTTCCATCAAACGGTGTTATAATGCCGTAAACCTCCGGATAATCTTTCGACCAGAAGGGCTCTCCTCCCACCACTGCTGTGCTGTAAAAAATTCTTGTCTGTCCATCAACGAAGTCATGTTATATATCAATATATAAGTCCGATGTTAGTTCGAGTACGTGGGCAAGACTATGCAGAATTTGGAGATTACGATCTCCCTGCATGTCCCGGACCAGGTGCATAGACATGAGCCAGTGTCATCCGGGTGTTCACAGACTCATGTGTCTGCTATTAAAGATCACTTATTAAATTCTGTTTCTTGCAGAACTAATTATTCTTCTGAGTTTTTCTCTGTCTTGCACAGGTCATGGATCAGGTTCCATTTAGATATATTCAAGTCTGTGATTATAAATATGCAAAGACCTGCCCTGTGCACATAAAAGAATTTAAGCGTAAGTTGGCCTTGTTTAGGGAAGCTATTACCTAACTGGGTAGAATAATTTTTTCCTCCCCTTTCCATTTTTTAGTCCCTATTATCTTAAATTCGACCGTTGATAATGAGTTTTCTTATCAGTTACTTTGTCTTAATTTACCGATGATTATTTTTGAAAAACTGTCGGTTAAAAGATACCTAAAAATTTTAAACATCGTGATACTTTTGTATATATATATATATATATATATATATATATATATATATATTAAAAAAGGATTAATTCAAAGATGTTGAATGGCCATTTCGATATGAAGATCCCCACGGGGGACAACACATCACCTCAGCAACAAAAAAAACCTTTCAGAAACTATATATATATATATATTGTTTAATTACTTAGTTTTTGGTCATTATAAAATTAGACCAGTGCACATTTTTTTAAAAAAATGTTCAATACAATTATATTGTGTGCGTGATAAAATGGAAAAAAAACTTCTCAAGTTGCGCGTTTCGATCTTTGGAACTTCATCAGAAAAAGCTTATCTACGTTGTTTCGACAGCACATGCGCACGAACAGGAGACGTTGGGAATTTAAAATTTTGAAATTTGTTTTTCTTGTGCATATAATCAAGCTGATTTCTTTTCGATTCTTTTTCTTTGTTTCGATCAAACCTTTGTTTATATAGTTAAGTTGACAAGCAAACTATACATTTTTTCTTCCTTCACGAGCGCTTTAATAACGGCAAACGCGTTTAGGAAATTTCATAATAATAACGGCAAACGCGTTTAGGAAATTTCAATACAAACTGCAAAGAGTGTGTGTGCATGTATATTTGCTGTTATTAACGCGCTCGTGAAGGAAGAAAAAACGTTATAGTTTGCTTGTCAACTTAAATATATAAACAAGGACTTGGTCCTCAGAAAGAAAAGGAACCCGATATGTAAAACCACCAATTTATTCGCCTGAAGAGAGTCAATCTTAGACTCGAAACACGTATAGCGTCACAAATATCATTATGGACACTTTAAAAATCATAACATGTATAATATTTTTTATACAACAATAAATAAACACTTCAAATAAAACGTTCACGGCCTCTCACCCTTTTTATTATATATATATATATATATATATATGTAAACATATACTCAGTTATAATCTGAGATTAAGGACAGAATAGTTAAATAAAGAATGGTTAAATGGTTTTCAAAGAAAACGGTTGAATTCCCTTCATTTTAACATTTCGTGTCTTTGCACTACATATGAAGGAATTCTAAAACAGACTAACACACGAAATAAACAGTTTTCAAAGAAAACGGTCAAATTCCCTTCATTTTAATATCTCGTGACTTTGCACTACACATGAAGAAATTCTAAACACTAAAATATTCTGTTAATCTTTTGAAATGATTTGTGAGCGTCTTTGTGGTTGCCAACGCTGTTTGTTTATAGATACGTAAGTTCGAATTCCAGTTGAATCCATTGGATTCACTTACGGGCAAATACCATTGGGAAAGGTATTAATCCGTCTCTTCCTTCCAGTTATGGGTTAAATAGCAGGACAGATTGGGTTCTATAGCCTTGGCTGGCAACCAGTCTACCGCAGAAAGCAATGGCAACCTAGTGCGGGATAATCTTCTGCCCGGTCAGTCATGTCTCTTTCGAGACATGATCGCCTAAGCGTGTATCACGTATGGCACTTAACTGATTGACTGAAGTTAGAATGAAGCTAATTTCGTCTTTTTGTCTTGACAAAGTCCATCACAGGACGAAACGCGTAGGCGATTTAAAATACAGTTTTTCCTCTTGTCTTTATTTTATTTAACCATATATATATATAAATTAAATATGATTAATTCAAGGATGTTGAATGACCAATGCTGAGGTGATGTGTTATCCCCTGTAGGGATTTCATATCGAAATGGTCATTCAACATGCTTGAATTAATCCTATTTAATTTATATTTGCTCTGTAATATTTTATTACATGGAGCTCTCTTCCTGTATCATTTCTTAATATTAAAATAAAATTTTAATTTTAATTAGGATCGGGTTTTTGGAATTTACCTTCCTGCTTTTTCCGCTTAGATTAAAGTATCTGAATATATATATATATATATATATATATATAAAGGACACTTTTTATTTACTTAACCATTTATACATAGTGTTTTTCAAAATGGTCAGTTGCTTATCTTACAGGCTTCTGAGATGGATCTTTTAATTTCTTGCTTATTTTTCACATTTTCAAAAAATACGTTAGTGTCTGAAATAATTTTATTTTTGTCCATATTAAATCTGTCACTTTATTTAATTCAGTTTTTTTCAGATTTTATTCCAGAAATGCTTCGTCTGCTTCTCATTACTATTGTTACTATACACCATTCTACTAAGTTGCCTTTTTAGTGCCTATATATATTTTGTTTTAAACTAGGTGGTCTAATAATTATGTCCAGTAATGTATATATCAGTCAGTGAAGTGCCATATGTGATATATTTCTTTCTGTAGTAGACCAGTTCTTTAAAAGAAATGATGTATTTCATACTATTTTTAGTATTTATTGCCAAGTGGATAATTCTAAATGAAAATAGAATGGTTCTTTTGTTGTTATTACTTTGCAAAATTTTACAAGGCAGCCAGGAAGCCTTTGCTTCGGCCAGCCAATAATAAGAAGAGACTATCATGGGGAAGAGAGCACAAAAACTGGACACCAGAACAGTTCATTTGATGCACATCTTATTGTGCAGTATTAAAAAAAGAACCATTTTATTTTCATTTAGAAATATACACTTGGCAATAAATACTAAAAATAGTATGAAACTTTTAGGAAACTGAGATGGCCTAATAATTATGGTCGGTAGTGTATATGTATATATATATAGATATATTTATAGCAAATCTACAGGGTGCGATGGGTAAATTGTCGCTATTTGCCTTGTAAAACTTTGCAAAATAATAATAACAAAAGAACCATTCTATTTTCATTTAGAATTATCCACTTGGCAATAAATACTAAAAATAGGATGAAATACATCATTTTTTTAAAACTGCGGTGGTCTAATAATTATGGCCGGTAGTGTGTGTGTGTGTGTGTGTGTGTGTGTGTGTGTGTGTGTGTGTGTGTGTGTGTGCTTAGCATGTCTTCATTCAAACATGTTTCCTTAAATAATATAGTCATAATTGGATCTACCTACACTACCGGCCATAGTTATTAGTTTTTGTCAAAGAAATGATGTGTTTCATACTATTTTTAGTATTTATTGCCAAGTGGATAATTCTAAATGAAAATAGAATGGTTCTTTTCTTTTTATTATTTTGCAAAATTTTACAAGTCAAGGAAGCAAAGATGAACTCATATGAATCACCCTAAATCTTTTTTCATTCTTTCATTGATGAAACTGTAATATAGATAATTATTAAATACTTATAAATTCATTTGATGCACATGTTATTGTGCAGTATTAACAAAAGAACCATTCTATTTTCATTTACAATTATTCATTTGGCAATGAATACTAATAAATAGTATGAAATACATCATTTTTTAAAACTGGGGTGGCCTAATAATTAATGTGCGTGTGTGTGTGTGTGTGTGTGTGTGTGTGTGTGTGTGTGTGTGTGTGTGTGTGAATATATAATTTTTAAAAGTGTCTTTATTTTTGGGGAAACTATATCGCATATACATTGGTACAGCAGGTGCTAAGACCGCAACGTGTTTGGATTAATAGACACGTGTTTACCTTTCAGTAATCACAAACCGTCAAAATTAACGTCTACCGGCCTAGACCACTGAAGGTCGTGTGTGTGGCAAACATGGCTAAAAGCCGGCTTTTCAAAGCAAGGGAAAATCGTGTTCGATCTCTGCCGGAAAAACAAATGGATCTTCCGGCAGAGATCGAACACGATTTTCCCCTTGCTTTGAG
>JBBBDQ010000205.1:467500-480000 GCA_037127315.1 Ascarosepion bandense
TTTACGTATTGAGAAGACTTATTTGTTATCTTTGAAAAAGCTCCAGATGAGAAATTCAATGAGTGAATAATAATAATAATAATAATAATAATAATAATAATAATAATAATAATAGTGGGCAGACCAGAAAGCACTGCTACCACCAATACAAGTGTCTCGATTCGTTTCTAAGTAGTTACAAAAATGTGATACCTCTTCGTCAGGTAGTTATGAACAAACTTGTCGCATGAAAACTTAATTTGATTCTCACTAAATGTACTCCCTGATTGAAGTCCTTGTGCCAAACTAACCTAGGTTTAAATATCTAGTAAGCCTGATATGTATCTTAGATAGTTGTTTATTTTTTTGCTAGTGGACAGTATTCGAACTGATAAACGCTAGAATCTTGAATGCTCATTGGCGCAACACAGTCTTTTCTTATTGAATGGTTTTGTGTTGTCCTAAATCTCAATTAGAAAAATATGGTAATTTTCAAAAAAATGTCTTTGCCTTTCGTATCGTTTTGTCTATTCGTTTTCTGTGTGTCGATTCTCTAGACTCTCTCTTTCGTGATTAGTCTTTTTCCATTTCATGTCTCACCGTCTCTCTCTCTCTCTCTGCCTGACAAGTTGAGTCGTTGTTGGTCTCATTCTGTCTGTCTGTCTGTCTGTCTGTCATTTTCACTCCTTCTTTCTTCGGTGTTTCTAATTTCGCTTTCCATTTTCTTTCTCTTCTTTCTTTCTTTCTTTCTTTCATTCTTAATCATCATCATCATCATCATCAGTGTCATCATCCCTCTCTTTTCTTCTTCGCCTCATCCCCATTCTCCTAACCTCATTCACATCATTTCCCTCCTACTCCTTCTTTCAGTCGACTTCCACTTGTCCTCTTTCCTGATGGCTCTTCTAAAGAACCTCCCTCCCTTTCACTACTAGCTACTCCTCCTATTCCCGCTACTCCTCCTACTACTACTACTACTATCTTTTTTTTTTTTTTTTTTTTTTTGCAGTCTTCTCTGCTCGACTCTTGGGTCGACGATGTAGTCTTCCTCCTCCTCTCTCTGTCCATTCTAACTCCTACTCACCCGTTCATCGTCGCCCCGGTTTTTCGAAGGTTTCTCTCAACCTTTTACGCCAATGTATAACCACGTTACCGATTCAACATCACGGTTCACTCCCTTGGATAACACGATTCATCGAAATTGCTTGGTTTTATGCTGTCGCTACTTATAGAAGGCAATCCTTTTAAAAAAAGAAGTCTCCTGGCTCACACATACATATAATATATACACACCCCCACGCACATTCACACACACACACACAGAGGCACGCACACGGATCACAAGCAGTTAAGTGTAACTATTAAATAGATAGATAGATAGATAGATAGATAGATAGATAGATAGATAGATAGATAGGTTCTTATACAACACTGACTGTGTATACGCAGAAGATAACAACAGCTGTATAATTTTTAAAAAAGAAAGTCTGGTTTTCGCCACTGTGTGTGCGCACGCGCGTGTGTGTGTAGGTTACTTTTTTTTACGCTAAAATCAGGTTCCATGTTGGATTTGTGCTGACAATATTCATAACCTTGACAAGGTGTTTGCCTTTCGATCAGTTTAAAATATAATATACATTGTCCTTTATGTTATCTGTGTGTCGCTTATCTTAAAGACTGTCTAACGCTCATAGACATTTCTTGCATCATAAACAAGTCCAAACATTCTATTTTGCCGGGACGAATATATCACGCAAAATTCAATCAAAAAGAAAAAAAAAGAAAAAAAAAAAAAGGAAAGAAACGTCCACCTTTTATGATTACGGACGAAGAAAAAAAAGAAAGAAAAGACAGTTGATAAAAAAAATACACCTACTAAAAACCAAAAACGTAAGCTTCATTCTTCCTAACATCTTTCTCTCGCTGTCATCTTCCTGTCTTACTTTGTTTAATTTCACCTAAAGATAATCCGGTTAAAAAAAATAAAATAACTAAATAAAAATAGAGTGCTACTATTTATGGACAGTTAGCTGTAATTAAATAAGAGAAGTTCGTACGTTACGACCACTGAGTCTCTGAAAGCGATCATCACACGCGTTTTTTATTTTTTTACAGGCACACGCAACTGATATAGTAAACATATTGTTTATTTACTGTTATTAATATCACGAATTCTATTCGTAACTACTATTAAACA
This sequence comes from Ascarosepion bandense, assembly GCA_037127315.1. Lineage (NCBI taxonomy): Eukaryota > Metazoa > Mollusca > Cephalopoda > Sepiida > Sepiidae > Ascarosepion > Ascarosepion bandense. The sequence goes on from JBBBDQ010000205.1 coordinate 469,677, forward strand.
ACTCGTACAATCAGGACTTTTATACTCTCTCGTGAAAAACGAAAGGAAAGAAGAAAATAAAATAAGTGACGTGCCCACTGACTACGACTACTGCTAACAGTTTGTGGCCTGATTAAATTTAAATAAAAAAAAGAAAAGAAAAGCCAGTTTGACACATTCAGAATTCACATTTATTTTGATGATAAAAGCAGTAACATTGCTGTAGTGTAGTCGCTTTCTTTATAAATATAACACTTCTTAAAGAACAAAAAGTAGTTAATTAAAAACAGAAACGCTTTTTTAATCTCTGAGAGTTAAGTAAAAATGTAAAGAAGGAAAAAAACAAAATATTTCGACCAAAATCTTTTAAAACTTGCCGTCATTCAAACTGACCAATTTTTGAACTTGGTATTTGCATTTAATATTTCAATACTCTGGCCAATTTTTCTACTTCGTGTTTTTATTTGCCTCTTTTTCTATTGTCACGGCATCTTTATCAGTAATTGTTTTAAAAGTATCAGTTAACTCGGAAATATTTACTGACAAGTGCGTGCGTGTGTGTGCGTAACCCAACAAGTTCAGGTCGTTATTTCTGTGTAAGTGTAGAGTAAAACAAATCAGCTCTAAATAAAACCACTTTATCTCTCTCTTATACACACACACTCTCTCTCTTGCACCCTCTCTCTCTCTCTCTTTCTCTGTCTCCACTTACAATAACGTCAAGATACACAGCCAAATATATCTTAATTTCCTGATTTTAACATACAGACTAGTTCGAACGTTTTTGGTTTTCCATACGTGTATATCGATGAGGAATACTTTTTCTTTTATGTAATTATTCCTTCTTAAATATATTTTCTTTTAAAACAAGAAATCAAAAGACAGTATTCTTTTTAACAAAATATACCACTTCAAAATCCCTAGTTTAACCAGGTCAATTTCTAAAGCAGACGCATATATATTCTCTTTTGATACTCGTGCGTTTAACTACCGACAGAAAATTAATTCGAGGAATTAAATAATTTTTATTATTCTTTAAAATGGTTATTTCCTCTTTTATGAAGAATTATAAAACTCTGGTGGATATGGATGAGAAAACAAGGTTGATATCATTTAAACGTTCTTGCAATAAGTAGTGGGAAATTATTGCGTGTGTGTGTGTGTTGTTTTTTTTTTTCTGTGTGTGTGTATGTGTGTGCTGTCAAACAACTGCAGCGCCCTAATCAGAACAAATTAAATATATTTGATCTTGATAAAAATATTTCCACCATACATCTATATAACTCTCTGATGTTTAATAATAAAACTTCCAATCATTTTCCTCCGGAACGATCTTGTTCATGTTTTGATTGTTTGTTAGCAAAATGAACAAAAGTAAAACGTATTTTCCAAATAATAATAATAATAATAATAATAATAATAATAATAATAAACTCCGATGTTAAATTGCGAGTCGTTTCAGCAAAGTGCTTTTTTGTTTTTGTTTTTGTTTTATTTACTTACTTACCCTTGCTGCAATAATTAAGTACTCACCAAGTACCAACCTATCTCCCACACCTCATCCTTTTTGGGTAGGTGCGTACAACCGCTACCTCTGTTCACAATCGCTTACTTACGCACACCTACCTACCTAGATAGAGAGCACACGTAACATTGGTCCAATTCGTTCTCTCCCTTTCTGCCTCGGTATCTCTATCTATCTATCTATCTATCTATCTATCTATCTATCTATCTATCTATCTATCTATCTATCTATCTCTTCTCTATCTTTGCGTATGTTGGTGTCAAGCTTGCACAGAGAATCAAGTTAGATATATTTTGCACAGCGAAATATTTCCAACGCGCCATCTGTAGTTACCTATTCGAACTAAAACTAAAGAGAGACGGACAGACAGACAGAGTGACGGAGAGAAAGAGGGAGAGTAAGGACAAGTGTCTAACCTCCTTCCATTTAAAATACTTGCTCTCACTGCTACTACTACTACTACCTTACATTTGCAAAGCGATAACAACGCGAAAAAATAGTGTCTTTTATCATCAACTGAGTCAACAACGCGTATATAGCTATAACAGTAACACGTAGATTTAAACTCACATTCACAAAAGTGAAAAAGAAACATATTAGAAGAAATTAAACAAAAACAAACACACATGTTCATACATACTCACTCTAAATATGTATGTACAAATTGATTACGTTAGATTCGTCATTTTAGATACAACATAATCTTTATATATATATATATATATATATATATATATATATATATATATATATATACATGTATATATGTGTATGTATGTTATTTATTTAAAACTTTTAACCACCAACAACAAAACAGAAAAGACAACAACTTCGACGACAACATGAAAAATGAAGAGGCTTGGATTTTAAAAATATCTTCGATTACGAACGACTAAAACACTTCGTAGTAAGAGAAAAAAAGACTTTTCTGTTGTGGTGTATTTGTCGGGAGCTTCTGTCGAAATTAGACACGACCCACTAATTTCGACTACACCATTTGTATTTTTAGTTTCCATGTGTCTGCCCAGGATTGTAAATGCTTTCAACAAAGCCAACATGACGCTAAGTGCGTGTGGACACAATAATATTCAAAACATTAGTGGCGGCTCAAACACCAACCACTTAATCAAATACTAAAAAGAGGGATGCGAATATAATTTACGAATTTAACGGAACGAAAAGAAAACAAAAAACAAAAAACGAGTGAATTGTTTCTTCAGGTTTTTCTACGGATTTTTCTGTTTTTATTCTTATTTTGAAATTGAATCACCCTGCACCAGCAAAAATTTGTATTGTTTTTAACAACTTGGATAATCACAGAAAAAAACAAAACAAATACCTTTAAAAATAATCTATAGCTGATTTATCAGCTGAAATTTTAATATTGGAAAAAAGAAATTGCCAAAAATCGATTTTAAAAAAGAAAAAAATATATATCTTCGCTTGTAATTCCTGGATTTACTTCATTAAAAATTGGATTTTCTTTATATCTGCGGAAGATGTCTATTTCAACTAAGGATGATGAGGACGTTTTAACGTGATACCGAATACTTCTCTGGCCCCAACCCACAAAAAGAACAACAACAAACACGTGTGCGTGTGTGTGTGTGTGAGTGTGTGTGTGCGTGTGTGTGGGTGTGTGTGCGTGCGTATGTGTGTGTGTGCGTGAGTGTGTGAGTGAGTGAGTGTGTGTGTGCGTGCGTGTATTCTAACTAATTTACAGCAAAAGAAAGAAAAATATTATTTTTTTTTGTTTTCTTCTCTCGAGATACAAGATATTTTTTCTTCATCTCAGAGAAAGAAGTTGAAACTTAAAATTGCGAAACCGCCCACAAATAAATAATTTTGGCAACATAGCTACTTACTTGGGAAACGTTTAATTTTTTTTCTTTTCAACTTTTTTTTTTTTATATATTCTCTTTATTATTTTATTGTTTTTTTAATAATTTTTTTCAAATAGATATATTTTTTTGCAATTATTTGTATAAGCTTAAATTGTTGTCTTCACTCCATAACGATAAAGATTTTGACATAACAAGCATTCAGGGGCAGTCAAAAAAAAAAAAAAGTCCTCAAAATGAATAACGCACAACCACCGTGCGAAATTAAGATGGATTCGAAAATTTCTCCTTCAGATGTGGATCTGAACTTCAAACCTCAAATGCGAGGCAGGTCCAACACGTGGCCCTTGCGACCCCGAGAAGTGGGGGCATCGGACGGGCCGGACTCGCAAAACAGTCCCTCGCATGAGGAAGGGGTCGGCCCCTCTGTGATGGGCGAAGCAGGTCTTCAGGGTAAAGACGCGTTGGCCATCAACAAAAAATCGTCATCGCGTCGAAACGCCTGGGGTAATTTGTCGTATGCCGATTTGATAACGAAAGCTATTCAAAGTTCTCCTGATCAGCGGCTTACCCTGTCACAGATTTATGACTGGATGGTTCAGAATGTCCCTTACTTCAAAGATAAAGGAGACAGTACCAGTTCTGCAGGATGGAAGGTAAGATATGACTTATCTATTTATTCACTGATCGACAGCCCAGCCACCCCTTTTGCAAAACAAAATAGAAGTACAACTTTGACCTTTAAAAGCAATATTGGGGAAACACGTAAAAATATTAAAAAGAAAAAAAGAGACTTCTAAAAATGATTCATGAGATCATAAAAGAATGAGAATATTGTGTGTGTTTGGGCAGCAACCCTTCATTAACACATGCTTCGTTGAACAAAACAAAAAGTACTTTAATTATTTTTTTTATTATGCTTTTCTCATACAATCTTTTTTTTTCTGGATTTAATGATTTAAATAATCTCCAAAGTTTTCTTGATGTCCAGCGATTAACAAGAAACTGACTCTTAATAAAATCAATCATGAACACGGCCTTAATGTATTGGCCATGTTTGTAAATTAAGAAAATCTACCTTAAGCAGCTTTTATACAGTCTCTACAATAACACTGACACATCATTTATTATAGTGTTATAACAAACAGCCTTGATAATGGCTAATAGTTAGCCGAAAGCGCTTGGGGTCAACACAACTTGGGACAATTTTGGCATCTATTGAGTGCAGAAAATAAAACACTTGTTCACATGAAATAAATATATGATAAAAAATTAACATTAACTGTCAACCAATGAAACACACACACACACACACACACACACACACACACACACACACACACAGAGTACTGTGCAAAAGTATTACAAGAACTGTTTTATCTTTTATGAAGCATATTGACAGAAAATAATTTAATTAAAGTAATTTTATTTTATTTACTCAACAAATGCTTTAACAAGAAAAAATACTAGTAACAAAATAGATTTAATATTTAGTATAGTAGCCTATTACTTTGATCACAGCCTTTATTCTGTCAGGCATTGACATCACAAGCTTTTTCAATGTATCTAATGGTATCTCCTGCCAAGCAGCTTGTATTTGTTCCCAAAGTGTGTCTTGCAAAGTAACATTGGATTTATCAATTTTTTATCCAAAATATCCCATAGATGTTCAATAGGATTGAGATCTGTGCTTCCATTCAAATTCCAAAGCCTTCCTTTCTCTTCCTTTTTAGTTAAATAATTCTTAAAAATGTTTGGCTTCCCACCCTGTATTTAAATTTCATTGAGGTCTTTAGGAAAATCGCTCCTGTCCTAATAATATTGCACACTACCGGTAGTGGGCAAAATTGTTAGGACAGGGGTGATTTTAAACTTTATTTTGATGCCTCATAAAAGATAAAATAGTTCTTATCCTAATACTTTTGCACAGTACTATATATATATATATATATATATATATATATATATATATATATATATAGTGTTAAATTGGAAGACTGAAGTTAACTTTTTCCATGAATTCTATTTATTTTAACTTCCTTCACTTTTCGGCAATGTCTATTGTTTTAAAAAGAATTTGTATAAAACTTAAACATGAAATCGATTTTATGCATTTTCTCTGTTTATGAGAATTGACCACAACAATAATAAACTATTTATTTATTTATTTATTAGGTCATTTATTTACACAATTTATTTATGGTATCATTTATTGAAATGGTTGGCAAAATATCAGCTAATTGCTAATTGATTCAAACTTTATAAAATATTAAATAATAGTGATTTCCTTAGTTGGTTCAAATATTTTAATAATTTAGGAATAAATAATGTTTTCGTATTTATTTCTTTATAAATTGGTAAATGACAAATATTGTATTGCATTAGTTTTAACTGTATTACAAAATGATGACTTTCAGTGGTTGACTGGTATAACGGCGTTTAAGGCAAGTAAGCTTTGCAATAAAGTGCTCAGCATCAAAGATGTAAAGAAAACATTAATAAAATTAATATAGAAAGAATTGTCGCTTAACTGATCGGGGTCACTTCCGTCATGCTGACTTTCCCAAAAAACAGCAAACTATCAACACTCATCAACAAAACACAGTCAATATCAGTTACAGGAACATGGATAACATAGAAAAAACAATAACCAAACAATAAAAAAATACTCAACAAAACTAATAGAAGCTACAACAATATAAACCACCAAAATAACACCAATAAATGCAATGGTCGAAACGAAAACAATTGTCCACTTAGCAGTAAATGTCTAACCAACAATATAATACTTAAAGCTACTATAATAAATGACATTAACACAAAAGAAAAAATTGACATAGGAGCCACAGAATCAACATTTAAAGAAAGATTTAACAATCACAAAACGTCATTCAATACAGAAAGATACATAATCAACACAACACTATCGAAATATATATGGAGCCAAAAACAAAATATCACCACTAAAATTAAATGGGGAATGATAAAACAGCGGCCTCACACAATGGCAATAGACGACATTTGGAGGAAAATTAGCAATAATCACCTTTAAAAACCAAAGAAAAATAGTAAACAGAAAAAATGAATTAATCAAGAGATGCAGACACTCAAATAAATACTTACTTTGCCACTTAAATATTTATACAAACAAAACAAATAAATACAATATGAAATGTAATTCTATTACAAACACAAATCACAACACCAAACATCTTGCCTCCACTAATACCGAACGAAAAGAAAAAAACACAATATCTATAACAAACAAATAGCCAATTCCTTCCACCAAATCCTCTAACAAAAAACAAAAACAAAAAAAAACAAACACAAAACAAAGAACACGTAAAACTAACACATGCACCTACCACAAAAACCAACATGCGGTTGCACTCATTACAACACAAAAATACATATACACAAATACACAGGAAAGGGCAAACAAACACACGTGTATACATATAATATATAATAATACTACTAATAATAAAATAATAATAACATTAAAAACACCAAAGAGAGCCGCGAACAAAAAAGTAAAAAAAAAAAATTTAGCCAATCTATCACCAAAAAATGCACAAATTTAAATTAAAAACATTACGCAATTATCACACCAAAACATGCCGGTATATGTGTATATGTAAACATACTCAGGCCTTAACGCACATGGGGGTCGGTAGCGCCCACACACACTCACATTTAACCGCCACTCTTAAAACCAAGCAGTCAACACACCACAAAATAATAAATCACCGAAAATCCTTAAAAATTAGTAGAAAGCCATAAGATAACGAATGAAAGTACAGATAAAAAAAAAGAAGGAAAAAAGAAAAAAGGAAAGAGAAGAATGAAGATAGCCAAATAACATGATATTCATCAAATGAAAAAAAATCACATACTCACAGTCTTACACGCAAAAATAACAAATAACACCAGATGCATAACAGTATATCAGTCGGTCAGTTAAGTGCCATACATGATATATGCTTTGGGCGATCATGTCTTAAAAGAGACATGACTGGCTGGCTGGAAGATTATCCTGCAGTAGGTTGCCATTGCTTTCTGCGGTAGACTGGTTGCTAGCCAAGGATAGAGAACCCAATCTGTCCTATTAGTTGGCTCATAGCTAGAGGAGGAAGAGATGTATTATATTATTAAGTTGTAATTAGTGGGGGATCAATTTACTAATTCATAACAATATAAAACGGATCCCCCACTTTATGCACAGTAGAAGCCTTAATCATGCTTCCACTTATTCAGTTAGTCAGTTAAGTGCCATACGTGATACACGCTTGGGCGATCACGTCTCGAAAGAGACATGACTGACTGGGCAGAAGATTATCCCGCTGTAGTTTGCCATTGCTTTCTGCCGTAGACGGGTTGCCAGCCAAGGCTATAGAACCCAATCTGTCCTGTTATTTAACCCATAACTGGAGGGAAGAGACAGATTAATACTTTTTCCAAGGGTATTTTGTGCGTAAGTGAATGCGAGGAATTCAACTGGAATTCGAACTCGGCTCTTCGAGTCAACATCCATTGCACCACAACGCACATCCAACAGTATATAAAAACACAAATATTGGAAAATATCGTCAAAATCCCTAAGGAGTTCTCGTACGTTCTTATACGCTCGTGAAACTCATAAGTCGACACGACGGAAGTGACGCCGATCAGTTGTGAAATTTTTTTTCTTTATTAATTCTCTCTCTCTCTCTCTCTCTCTCTCTCTCTCTCTCTCTGTCTGGATCTACCTATCTATCTATCTATATCTATATATATATATATATATATATATATATATTTGGGTTGGTGTGAATGTGACCCTGGGTTTTACGCTTTTGCCATTGTCAGACAAATTGATTAATTTTTTAAAAACTTGAATATATATAGGGTTGCATATATTGGTGCTTTTTATGGAAAATTGGGAGGAAAATTTGTCTTCGTGACGTCTCTCATACAAACGCAGACATCGATACACACTTGTATATCCCCATTGACGTACGTAGGCACTCACTCATACACGCGCGATCGCTAACCAGGGCTCACATAAACATAACTATATGTGAACAGTATGTGAATTTTTGAAAAAATCAATCTGTTTATCTGACGATCGCAAAAGCGTGAGACCCAGGGTCACAAACCCACACCAATCTAACTGAATATGTCAGCTCTGTCACTGATACTAAGTGCTTTCAAATAAGTACCGCGCATATATAGTATATAAATAATATATATATATATATATATATATATATAACAAATTGCATATATATATATATATATATATATATATATATGTACTTTTCACACACACACACACAAACACATATACACAAACACACACACACAAATATATATATATATATATATATATATATATATATATGAATTTTGCAAATTATTTCAATTTAACTAAGTCTGACGAGTGGATGCAAAACTCGAAGTACCGACATATACGCGAACATATTTAATTGCAACTGTTAATAATGAACGTATTTAATTATATAAACGGCTTGTTTTAATTGTCTTAGTTTCCAATAATACCTACCTCAGTTAGGTATACTGTAGAGAGGTATTAGCTTGCAATCTCTACTCAGATATAAACTAAACATTATCGCTTAAGGTGTATAAACTGACAACCACTATGTAGCGTTTATTTCTAAACCAAAACTGTTTTTAAATATACACACGCTGTATCCCTCAAAGATACAGTAAAATGTAAACAATATGAATTCACCTACATCCACATAGATAGATAGATAGATAGATAGATAGATAGATAGATAGATAGATATGAACAGACGAGATGAGATAGATAGATAGATAGATAGATAGATAGATAGATAGATAGATAGATAGATAGATCTAAGATAGATAGATATGAACAGACTGAGATAGATAGATAGATAGATAGATAGATAGATAGATAGATAGATAGATAGATAGATAGATAGATAGATTATTTTGGGAGAAAGTGAAAAAGTTTTGACAAAGTGAAAAAAGTTTTCATATGTTTCGTTTCATCTTTTAGGACTTCGTCAGGCTTAAATGTTTATATCTGCGTTGATGCAACTCCATATACTCTCGAATTTTAAATACCATTTTTATGTTATTTAATATCTGATCAAATGCATAATCTCACCGATTTCATTTGAATTGTTAAAATTTTTGTTTATGTTTCTATCATTTTTTGTTATTAAATATCGCACATGGTTGACAATTTATTCTGGAAGATCTCGTAATTAAAACAATATTTAAAGAATTTCTTCTCAGCAAATCGTTTTTTGTTTAACTAGAATAGCTTTTTTTTAAGTGAGCTACTAATGCATTTAATGTGTTGCTTTGTAAAAGATCTCTTTTGTGTTCATGTAATTTTTTATTTAAATTCCTTGAGGTTTCTCTGATGTAGTCCTCGTGGCAATTATTGTAGGTGATAGAGTAAATTCCTTCTTCAGGTCTTACCGTGTTATTTTGTTTTGTATTAATGAATTTTTTTTTATTTTTCAAACGTAGCAGCGTCAAATATTTTATTTCGATTTTAATTAAAACCTTTCCAGTAGTCGTGATGGAGCTTATGGTTAAAATAACTTTTTCCACTTTGTCATACCTATTTCCCCTAAAATTGTTATTTGTTTATGAAAAATGAACATATCGTTTTCCCATATATATATATATATATATATATATATATATATATATATAGAGAGAGAGAGAGAGAGAGAGAGAGAGAGAGGGAGGTGAGTTTGTGACCCTGGGAAATGTGTATATATGTCTGCGTCTGTCACGAAGACAAATTTTCCTCCCAATTTGCCTCCTACTTCCACAAAAATACACCAATATACGCAGCCCTACATATATCCAATATTTTTTAAAAATTAATCAGTTTGTCTGACGATCGCAAGAGCGTGAAACCCAGGGTCACAAACTCACACCTAACTCACACCTATCTAAATGATATTCAGACATATATACACATTTCCCA
>JBBBDQ010000205.1:490000-497500 GCA_037127315.1 Ascarosepion bandense
TTTAAGAAACCGAACATTTTTCAGTCATTTGATATTTATCTTTACTCTCTATAATCTTTTAAAGGACGAAGCGAGTATTTTGCAAAGAGTAAATAAAATATCATTTTGCAATTTCTGTTTGATATTTTTTCTGATAAAATAATTAAAAAACTGTTTTATTGCAATGAAAATATCTTTCTAATCAATTAGACACCGATGTATATATTTAACTATCTATGTTTAAGGACAGGTTTAAAAAATTTTCAACGGAAACAACTTCTCAAAAGCTGATCAAATAAACACAATAACATTATAAGGTTATCTTAGACGACGTGTTTCGTCCTCTGATAATCGTATCACCACGAGCAAGGGGCTACGTAATAGTGAAAAGATTGGAAAAGAGAAAGCCGGAAACCACATCCTAAACAGGGAACAAGTGGTGAGCCTCTTAACCTGTTCAATAGACGTGGGTGGAGTGTGAACCGGGCGATAGATAGATCTATCTACTCCAATTAGACATCTACCTTCTGTTTTTATTCATATTGTCCTTGTTCATGTATCAGTCAGACAGTTAAGTGCTATATGTGATACACGCTTTGGACGATCATGTCTCAAAAGATACATGACTGACTGGGCAGAAGATTATCCCGCAGTAGGCTGTCATTGCTTTCTGCGGTAGACTGGTTGCCAGCCAAGGCTACAGAATCCAATCTGTCCTGTTATTTGACTCATAGCTAGAGGCGGAAGAGATGTATTATATTATTAAGTAGTCATTAGTGGGGGATCAGTTTATTACTTCATAATACTATAAAACTGATCCCCCACTTTATGCCCAGTAGAAGCTTTAATCATGTTTCAAACTATTATATTCAGTCAATCAGTTAAGTGCCATACGTGACACACGCTTTGGGCGATCATGTCTTGAAAGAGACATGACTGACTGGTCAGAAGATTATCCCGCAGTAGGTTGCCATTGCTTTCTGCGGTAGACTGGTTGCCAGCTAAGGCTATAGAACCCAATCTGTCCTATTATTTAACCCATAACTGGAGGGAAGATATGGATTAATACCTTTCCCAAGGGTATTTGCACGTAGGTGAATGCAAGGAATTCAACTGGAATTCGAACTCGGCTCCCCGAGTCGATACTTTTGAATGTACCTGAAATGCATGCAACTGGTTGACCCACCCCTTGTGAGTAAATTAGATACTTAAAAACCGTCATGTTACGGTTTGTTGGGTACCTCGACATGGTGTAATGGTTAGCAAACTTTTCTCGCTAGAACCTATTACAACTGAGTAGTGAGTTCGATCCTCACTGGGTACCCCATACTTTCGGCCTTGTGCAACATCTAGGCGACGCTTAGTAAATTAACTATGTTACGGTTCGTTGTCGCGAGGAAGAGGTGGAGGGAAGTATATAAAAGCTTAATAGCCTATACAGCTTGTATGTAGGATTTACAGTTAGCCTGTCTGCTTGTTATTCTCTTTCTCTCTCTCTCTCTCACACACACACACACACACACACACTTATTTGTACTTTTCGTCTCATGCATCTAAGCACACACAAGTATAAATCTATATTAATTTTTTTCCATGTTCTTGACACGTGGCAACCACAATTAGAAAAAGTTTTCTTGGTCTAAGATCAGTACATATATGTGAACACACACACACACACACATACACACACACACACACATATACATATATATATACACACGCAGGAACTTTGATTTTATATATATATATATATATATATAGATAGATAGATATGTATATTTACGAAGGAGCATTGAATGCACACGCACTCGCACACACAAACACACACACACACACACACATATATTTATCCAAGTAAATAAGGAAAGAAGATATATATATATATATATATATATATAGATATATATGTGTGTGTGTGTGTGTGTGTGTGTGTGTGTGTGTGTGTGTGTGTGTGTGTGTGTGTGTGTGTGTGTGGGTTTGAGTTTTGTTTAACGGCATATCAACCTCACTGGTTTATTTAATGCCAAAAAAGTAGGGGTTTAAGGTATACTTTTTTTTTATAAAATTCGGTTATAGTGAAAAGGTTGATTTAATCAGATTTTAATTAATTTTTTGTTATTATTCTTCTTTATTTTAGAAAACTGAAAATGTCTTCTAGTTTTGTATTCAAAAATGTTTTGCTGTGAATAATTATTTTTCCTTCAAATGTGTTATGGCAATAATTTTTTTCTTCAAAAATGTATTATTGGTAATATTTTTCTTTCAAAAACGTATATATTTCTATAAAAGTTTATTTTTATACTTTCATAGGGTTTGGAACCCACTTTGGGGTTAAATATTTGCCCATAGCTGGGGCCCTAACTGGTGCTACCACTCCGGGTCAGAATGACAGCAATTACGGGGTGGTTCCATGCTTCTCACAACCTCCCAATTAGAGGCCTTGCTGCCGGATGCAGTTAACTGACATACACAGGACCGTATATATATATATATATATATATATATATATAGTATTGTCATCCGCAGACAGATCTGTTTCGCCGTTTCACAGCTCATCAGTACGGTTAGACTCCGATTGCTTTTTTTACCCAGGATTGAAACCCGGCCGAAATGGCATCAGTCGGCGATTCTACCCCTGGGCTATGGAAGTAGGCAGACTTTTTAGCGCATATCATTATACGCGCCCAATAGCCAGAGCGATCTAATTCATTTCATTGAATGAGCGATGCGTACATGCCAGAGTAGCTACTGTTTATCAAAGTCTACTATTTTTCCAGAGTGCTCAATCAGGGTGTGAGAGCGTAAATATTGTCATATATATATATATATATATATATATATATATATATATATATATATATATAGTCAAATATGTATAGGGCGTTGAATATAGTGAGATTGAAAAGTAACTACTCTTTTTAAAATACTTATAATTTATTTATAATTTTTAACAGAACTGGGCATGAGAGGAAACAGTTTAGCATGGGGTTTTATCTAAAGTTTGTTATCGGCACCAGACTTTGCTACCAGATTCTCCAGCCGGCCATCAATCGTGTCAATTGATTTCACCAGGAACTTTTGTAGTCTGGAAGACATAATTTCTTGTATTCACCCTTCAAGTTCTTGGTTTGGTATAGTAAATATACTTCTTCAACTAACCCCAAACTGTCTGGCCAGTCATCCCTAAAATAGGCGGTTACATTTCAACCACATGATATATATAGACTTGTTTCTGATGAAGGACCAAGGGCGGTCTGAAATATAAAATACAATAATAAAAATAAACAAATACTGTCCAAAAATACATTTTTAAATTCAAAACTTTTTAATACTCTTTTCTATATATATATATATATATACCCAGGTGAAGAGGACTCAAGGTTTTACTATTTTGAGGTTGACTGTTAGGGAGGCAAAATAAAAGAAGAAATATGTATAGTAAGGAAAGGGACAAAGAAGGAAAAAAGAGAAAAAGTATGTATTCTTCAGGACCAAATTCGAAAACGAATCTTTGCTCTGATTGGTTAAAAGAAACACACATGCAAATTTTATATTTTCCCACAATAATTACACAGCAAACCGAAGGTTTTTGTATTGAAATGTAAATCATTTGCACGACCAACATCGAACATCGCCAAGATGAAGAGAATCTATCTCGAAACATAGAAATGTTGGTATCGCAATGTACAATTAATTCATAATTATATTATTATCTCTCTCTCGCGATATATATATATATATATATATATATATATATATATATATATATCGCAATGTACAATTAATTCATAATTATATTATTATCTCTCTCTCGCGATATATATATATATATATATAGCGAGAGAGAAAGATAATAATATAATTATGAATTAATTGTACATTGTGACACCGACATTTCTATGTTTCGAGATAGATTCTTGAAACATAGAAATATATATATATATATATATATATATATATATACGCTTATACAATTGTGAATAGGCGTAGAACACACAAACATACACACACATGTATATATATATATATATATATATATATATATAATACACATATGAATCGCATCATGTTTTCTTTACACACACACACACACACACACACACACACACACACACACACACAGACATATTAACTAATGTTACCGTCCAGCATACACCTAGACAGACAAGTGTTTCTTCACAAACACACATGTCTATTATTACACACTTTAGCGTCTAAAATATTCTTTGCAGTTATAAAAAAAATAATCCTTTGCTGTAATCAATCAGTCAGTTAAGTGCCATACGTGATACACGCATGGGCGATCATGTCCCGAAAGAGACATGACTGACTGGGCAGAAGATTATCCCGTAGTAGGTTGCCATTGCTTTCTGTGGTAGACTGGTTGCCAGCCAAGGCTATAGAATCCAATATGTCCTGTTACTTAACCCATAACTAGAAGGAAGAGACGGATTAGGGTATTTGTGCGAAAGTGAATGCAATAAAATCCTAACATACCAGTATTCTGTTTGTCTTTATTTTTTAATTTTTCTCTCGATCTTTGAAGTTTAAATAAAAATAAAACATGTTAGAAATAATTTTCCTATTTGTTCGTTATTTTAACATGTTTTAGGATTCTGATGCATATATTCAACTCCTATATATATATATATATATTCGTTTCTATCTATCTATCTATCTATATATCTATCTATCTATGTATCTCTCTCTCTCACTCTCTCTCTCTCTCTATATATATATGTATATGTATATATATATATTCGTATCTATCTATCTATCTATCTATCTATCTATCTATCTATATATATATATATATATATATATATTCGTTTCTATCTATCTATCTATCTGTCGCTAGTGTGTTCATATCTATCTATCTATCTATCTATCTATCTATCTATCTATCTATGCCTGTTCATTATCTATCTATCTATCTATCTATCTATCTATCTATCGCTAGTGTGTTAATATCTATCTATCTATCTATCTATCTATCTATCTATCGCTAGTGTGTTCATATCTATCTATCTATCTATCTATAACTGCAATATAAGTAATTATTAAATATTTATAAATTCATTTGATGCACATATTATTGTGCAGTATTAACAAAAGAAGCATTCTATTTTCATTTACAATTATTCACTTAGGAATAAATACTAAAAAATAGTATGAAATACATCATTTTTTTAAAACACTGGGGTGGCCTAATAATTATGACCGGTAGTATATATATATATATATATATATATATATATATATAGTACTGTGCAAATGTATTAGGACAAGAACTATTTTATCTTTTATGAGGCATCCAAATAAAGTTTAAAATCACCCCTGTCCTAACACTTTTGCACACTACCGATAGTGTGCAAAAGTATTAGGACAGGGGTGATTTTCCTAAAAACCTGACTGAAATTCAAATACAGGTGAAAAGCCAAGTAAATTGCTAATAAATATTGATTATTTGAAACTAGGTGTAAAAGAAATGTATTAAAAAGAAGTTATATTTAATTTTTCCTATTTTCTATTAAACAAGTTATTTTGAAACTACTCTATTGGACATCTATGGGATATTTTAGATAAAACAATTGATAAATGTAATGTTACTTCGCAAGACACACTTTGGGAACAAATATAAGCTGCTTGGCAGGAGATACCATTAGATACATTGAAGAAGCTTGTGATGTCACTGCCTGACTGAATGAAGGCTCTGATCAAAGCAAAAGGCTATTATACTAAATATTAAATTTATTTTGTAACAAGTATTTTTTTCTTATTGAATAAATCAAATAAAACTGCTTTAATTAAATTGTTTATTTTCTGTTAATATGCCTCATAAAAGATAAAACACTTTTTGTCCTAATACTTTTGCACAGTACTATATATATATATATATATATATATATATATATATATATATATATAGTTAGAATCGCGGCTACTTTCCTCCTCTACGGACAGGCCAGGGGAAGATATTATGTGCATTTCATTTATTAATCCTCTTGCAATCATTTGAAAGTTGCACTGCAAGTTTTTCTCTAATGAGAATATCAATTTTGGTTAACAGTTGCCGCCAAAATTAATATTATTTATTTTTTGTGCTTTGAAATATATATATATATATATATATATATATATATATATATATCCGCTCTTTCACCAAACTATGTTTCTCATTTGTGTGTGTGCATATCTCCGTGTTAGGCGAACAGTCTGTCTTTACTGGACCCTCAGTGAAAACTTCTTTTCATCGGCCGAATTTGCAACGGGAATCTTGTTAAAATCGAGAAATGGTTTCATTTCGTCGTTGGCGTTGTAATTAGAAGGGCGGCTCGATGCCATTATTTTTTGCGAGTTTCTTTTGAAATTAAACCTAAAATGAGATTAGATTGAATTTGTGTTAAGTCATCAGAAAGAAAAGAAGAAAGAAAAAGTAAGAGACAACGCACCCCACACGCGTCAGTGTCGCTTCTGAGCACCACTTCAATGGATTACTGTGTGCGCGTGTGTGAGAGAGGGTAATCTGCAAAAAGTTACTCATAAAAAATCTCACACACGTACACACACACATACATCAAGTGCGCGCTGGAAAAAACAAAACAAAACAAAAGAACATTTTCGGTATTGTTTTCGTCAGGACTGTGGCACTTTCATTGGTTACTTGGCCAGCTTTACTTTATTTTGACTAACTGTACAATAGAATCCTAGCCGGTGAGGCTCGTTTCAAGAACTAATAAAAATGACAACACAGACCCCGTTCATCAACCTAGGGACAAAAAAAATTCTTGAAGCAATAAATACCGCTTGTTATTATGGCTGTGTTCCGAGTTCGAATTCCAGTTGAATTCGCTGCATCCACTTACCCGCAAATACCCTTAGGAAAGGTATTAATCCGCCTCTTCCATCCAGTTATGGGTTAAATAACAAGACAGATTAGGTTCTTTAACCTTGGTTGGCAACCAGTCTACCGCAGAAAATAATGGTAACCTACTGCGGGATAATTTATGTCCAGTTAGTCATGTCTCTTTCGAGACATGATCGCCCAAAGCGTGTATCACGTATGGCAGTTAATTCACTTAACTGACATTGTTCAAACTGTTATCCTCATCTTTGTTGTTATATTCATATTCAACATATGTCTCTATTTCTGAGATGAGGTATTGTAATTATTTACACTATTTACAATGTTCGGACTGTTGTCCTCATCTTTGTTGCCATATTCACCTTCAATATCTGTCTATATTTCTGAGATGAGGTATTGTAATTATTTACACTATTTACATTGTTCGGACTGTTGTCCTCATCTTTGTTGCCATATTCAGCTTCAATATCTGTCTCTATTTCTGAGATGAGGTATTGTAATTATTTACAGTATTTACATTGTTCGGACTGTTGTTCTCATCTTTGTTGCCATATTCACCTTCAATATCTGTCTCTATTTCTGAGATGAGGTATTGTAATTATTTACAGTATTTACATTGTACAGACTGTTGTCCTAATCTTTGTTGGTATATTCAT
>JBBBDQ010000205.1:502500-527500 GCA_037127315.1 Ascarosepion bandense
AAAATAAAATAAAAAAAATAAAAATAAGTATCAATAACTGTACTATATTTATTTCCGATAGTATTAACAACATATTATTTGCATTATAAAATCACTATTTTTCAAAATAAGTTATTGCAAATGTTTCTATTAAAAGTAGATAAACTGAAATTCACTCGATATATGTATTCATCCTATAAGTTTATTATATAAAGTATACTAACATTGGTTGAATTTGATGCAGTAACTTATATAACAAAACTAACACACACACACACACACACACACACACACGTATATATATATATATATATATATATATATATATATATATATATATATATATAAACTATTGGTTATAATCATTAGGCCACCCCAGCGTTAAAAAAGTGATGCATTTCACACTATTTTTTAGTATTTATTGCCAAGTGAATAATTATAAATGAAAATAAAACGGTTCTTTTGTTAATATTGCACAATAACATGTGCATCAAATGAATTTATAAATATTTAATAATTACCTATATTGCAGTTTCATCAATAAATTTAGGGTGATTCGGACGAGTTCATCTTTGCTTCCTTGCCTTGTAAAATTTTGCAAAGTCATAATAACAACAAAAACATTCTGTTTTCATTTAGAATTGTCCACTTGGCAATAAATAAATATGAAATGGTAGTATATATATATATATATATATATATATATATATATATATCGTAGACATATTCATAATTCCCGAATGCGATCAGGACATTGTATCTGTGTTCATCATTGATTATTTAAAAAGTGTTGATTTATTGTTTTTCCTAGAAGAACTGTTTAGTTTTATTTGGTTGTTTAGATTTTAAGGCTATGTCCTTCGGACGGTCTACAAAAGGGCTTACACACCTTTTATAACAAAAATTCTCGAAAAATAATAGCCGAAAGCACTTGGGATCAACAAACATTTGAATAAAATCTACAAGCAGTAACTCCAGAACAGAATATAGGCGGACAAAAACTTTATTATTTAAAAAAGAAAACTTAACAAAGTAACTTAACAGTATTTTTAACAAAACATGCAGATGACTAATATATATATATATATATATATATATATATAATGTTTGTCATCCACATACAAGCGTGTTTCGCTGTATCACAGCTCATCAGTGTGACTTGACACATGCACTTGCTTCTGGCCAGGATCGAAACTCGACCGATTTGTTGTCAGTCAGAGTCGCTACCCCCTACTCAGAGACATGGAATCAGGGAATGGAAATTTTAACGTGTTGTATAGAATCAATGTATACACACGCCAGTCACTGAAAGGACTCAATTCAGTTCTGAAGAGTCAAACATATATCGCAGAAGTGGAAACTTTTTTTAAAATTTTCTTTTCTAAAGAACTCAATCGTAATGAGAACATAATATGTGTGTGTGTGTGTGTGTGTGTGTGTGTGTGGGTGGGTGTGTGTGTGTGTGTGTGTGTGTGTGTGTTTGCAGCAATATTTCATTTAAACATATTTCGTTAAAAACTACCGACAAGGAAGAGTTCAATAAGTTTTAATTTAATTCAATTTAATTCACAGGTCGAAGCAGGTCAGGCAATGGAAGACGTTCTGACATCCAGATGAAAAAAACTATTTGTACGAAAAGTCGTTTGATCCTCGCCAATACATAAGTCTTCTTCAATGCTCCAAAAGGTTCTTAACTCCAAAATCCACCGTCATTCCTCAAGTGCGTGCGCGCGCACACACGCACACATCTATTTAAACTTATTTATAAATGAAACTTTGTGTGTGTGTGTCTGTGTTTGTGTGTGTGTCCGTTGCCTATAGACTCCGAAACGGCTGAACCGATTTTCTTGAAAATTTTCACATTTGTACTATAAGCATCTGCGAGTGTTCTTAGCTAGGTTTTGTGTCGAGGTACCCCCGATAAATATCGAAAATCGATAATCGAAAAAATCGGGTTATAGAATGAGTGGTCCGATTTTAATCAAATTTCATACACTCTTAGACAAAAACATAAGAAACGATATTCAGAAGTTTCAAGGTTGCAGCTCTTACAATAGTGCAGAAAATCGATAATATATATATATATAAGGCAAGTTGTTTGTGTGTGTGTCTGTTTATCTGCCTGCATGCCTGTATTTTTTTCAGCCCTTTTATTTTAGTTTTTGCTTCGGGTTCGGCTCTAAGTAGGTATAATTGTAGTTCTTAGTCTCAGCCATGATACCATTTACTCAGAGGACTTATTTAGCCTTCAAAATTCAGTTTACGACGAAAAAAACTTATCTGATATCGATACCAGGAAATCAAAGTTTGACTTACATCCATTCATTTTTCTTTCAGCCTACGGTTTTGCTTTAACTGAAAACAACTATTGCTTTTTAGTCTTTCGTGTCAACGTCAAAAGAGTCTGAGCAGCTCCAGGACCATGAATTAGTTTTAAAGCTTTCATTATACCCGAGCAACGCCGGGCTATACTGCTAGTATATATATATCTTGGTTCTATTCAAGTCGTGTGAAATACTTATGCTCTGATGGTATACACAAAATACCCTGCAGTGGATTGTAGATGCTTTTCATGTGTATGGATGCTCATAATTGATATAATATAATTCTGTGAAATGATTTCAAACTATTCTCCGATATGCAAGAGTTAACGATAATAATATTATAAGCCACTAACATTATTTTTATATTTCATGTTATCTGTGAACTTGTCATATTTTAATATTTGTTTTAATAAATATGATAAAAGAAACACTTAAAATTTGAAAATGTCAAATCGTTATCGCAACAAAATTGTTCTAGATATAGGATAATATTTGTGAAATCTTGGAAGTGTTATAGCGACGTTTGAAAACTGTATCTCTTCATATCAGACGTAACATCTATTTTTGTTCATGGAAAAGTTTCCTGCATAGTTTAACAAGCTTTTTTGTTCATATAAATTCATAGCATCATTATTCAGTGAAAAAAAAAAGTATGTTCAGTGTTTTTTTTTTTTGTTTTTTTTTTTTTGGGGCATTATACTAACCATTACATAAAGTATGTTTCTCATCATAAAAGAACAAATTTAGATTCGAGGAATTCTTCATTGTCTTCAACGTGTTGCAGTTGTTGATGAAATAAGAAATATTTTGTGGAGTGAAGCTGTTTGAAAGTCTGCATTTATGTAAAAAAAATTCCCTGCATATCCCAATGCTCTGACCGTTTGCTGTTAACTTCATTTAATAAAAAGGTTTTTCTATTCCAATTCGTCATTCAAACGAGCCAATTACTCATTGCAGTATTGAGCAATAACACAGTATTTTGAGTTCGGTGTATTTATATAAGTATTGAAATCGTTATTCATTTAGCTTTTTGGCGAGGTCCAAATATTTTTGCAATTTTTTTTTTTTTTTTTTGCTTTCATTGTATTGTTTCCAAGAAGAGCGATATTCATGATTTCACATATTTTTTTTCTTCACAATGATAGGAAGGGGTCACCTTTTAAGCTGTTTGAATTTCAAAGTCACATAGAATAGTACTTTCTCTAGATTTGGAGATATGTTCATATGATATTTGTCAGTAGTATTGAATCAAATAAATTTGCATAATTCCCAGTGACTTACCGTTTCTACCCACTCGTCTATTTTATGTTACTCTCAGTTTGAAAAGCAACAGAAAACAGAACTTCTTTCCCTAAGACTCATTTTTGGTTGTGTTGTTAACAGTTGTCCGTGATCTTATCACGTGTTTTTTTTCTTTTCAAGTTTTTTCATTGCCAGTGCATATCCATTTAAAATTAATTTTGTTTACTGTCCTACAATAACTAAATAAAGTAAAGAAAAGCCCAATAAATATTTTCTTTACTTTTACGTGGATATTCTTTCTAACGTCCTCTTTTAATTGACTGGTTAAAAAAAAAAACGGGGTAAATTTCAAGGAAACTTCAAAGATATCTCGCTGATATGTGTCGAAAACTGGTGCCTTCATTTGTCGTAATAATCTACCAAATCCTTATCACCTGAATTATAGGATTCTGTAGGGAGTCATTTTAGATATCCCGGTCACATGTGCCGAAAACTGACGTGGTCAGTTGTCGTAACATCTTGTTGCCAAAAACTGCCGTTGTCAATTGACGTAACATTCTAACAATCTCTTGTCTCCTGAATTATAGGATTCTGTAGGGAGACATGTTGGATTTTCAACTTTAGCTATTATTTGAATTAATATTATTATTTTGATTATTATCCAGTAAGAGAGCAAGTAGTACGCTAAAAACAGATGCTAGGGTACATATATATATATATATATATATATATATATATATATATATATATATGTATATTCCATTGAGAATTATTATTGTTATTATTCACAGGAAATTATGACTGTTTAGATTCGGCAGTATTTATAGATAATGATGATGATGATAAGTGATGATAAGGAGGAGGAGGTGGGTAGGAGCGTGGAGGAGGGTAAAGTTATTTTGAGTACCAGAATTTGTTTTACGTAATACAATTATTGAGTAAGGAAGGGGAAAACCTATTTTCGGGGCTTATTCTCATTCTTCGACTTCCCTCATCTCTCTCAACCACCACCACCACCACCACCACCACTCTTCACCAACCGCCAGTCTCTCTCTCTCTCTCTCTGAACAGGATAAACGCTGCAACTGGTTAAACTTTTTTGTTTTTTACTACAAGGCTTGTCTGGAATGGCGGGGGCTGTTTACTGGCAACAAATCATGGCCATAGTTTCGACAAACACATAACGAAAGAAAATGTAATAAAAATTACTAAAGAAAATGCTGGCGTATTGCAATGATTTGCTGTCACTTGATCACCACTCTATCTCACTAATCTCTACCGGATTGAACGATTAACAGTAATAAGTTTGATTGATTAATTTTTACGGTTCATCAACCTTTTGCAGAGTATTTAAAAACAGAAATTAGTTTTGTTATGTTTTTCTTTATGATTGTGAGAATTGCTAAAAATATTTTTAGATTGTACGAGTTTGGGGGAGACAATAACGATTTACTGATATAAACCCTACTAATTAACCCATAGATTGGGGAAGGAGGTGATTTATACATTTCCCAATTGGCGCGTAATTAAATATAATCAACCAGATTGGAATTGGGACTTTACTTTCCAAATTCCAATTCCGAGTCATTATGAGTATATCCAAGCTTACAGCACCTGGTTTTTTCCCAAGCGGTCAGCCATTTATGCGCGGCTCGAGTCGCTGTGATCGTACGAGAACCGGGACCAGAACAACAGCAAGGACAGCAGCAGCAACAACAATACTACCACTATTCAGTCAGTTAAGTGCCATACGTGAAACACGCTTGGGCGATCATGTTTCTTTCGAGACATGACTGACTGAGCAGAAGATTATCCCGCAGTAGGTTGCCATTGCTTTCTGCGGTAGACTGGTTGCCAGCCAAGGCTATAGAACCCAATCTGTCCTGTTATTTAACCCGTAACTGGAAGGAAGAGACGGATTAATACCTTTCCCAAGGGTATTTGCGCGTAAGTGAATGCAATGAATTCAACAGGAATTCGAACTCAGTTCCCCGATTTCTTGTTCCGAGCTGATATCCACTGCACCACAACGAACATAAAAGATTGTCAGATTGTGGACTAAAGAAAAGAAGAAGAAAAAAAAATACAGAAAAAAAGTCGGGTCGGTTTTCTGTGTAGGATCAGGAAATTTTTTCCGGCTGAAACAATCCTGCACATATATAAATCTACCATTTCCCATGCATTGAATATTGCTACCATATCTGGTCGGGTGCTCTTGCTATGCACCTAGGTGTCCTTGACAAAATCCAACGGAGAATCTGTAATGTAATAGATCCCGACTTGGCAGCTCATGTACAGTCACATTCTCACCGGCTCAATATGGCTTCCTTGTGTCTCTTCTACAAATATTTTCACGGCTTCTGTTCCGATGAACTTAGCTCACTAGTACCTTCTATATATAAATTTACTCGAGCCACAAGATTAGCAACTAGGTCCCACCTTTTCACTGTGAAACCAATAAAATGTAAACGCAAATTCTACTCCAGCAGCTTCTCATCTCGCACTTCCCGCCTGTGGAATTCCCTTCTGTTTACTTGCTTTCCCGACAGTTACAATCTCCAAGAATTTAAATGTAAGGTCAATAGTTATCTCATATCTCACTAACCTGCATCCTCTCTCCCATGCTCCTTTCTTCGTCCACTCCACTCTCATCAGTATTTTCATCCTTCTCTTAGCCACTGCCTGACACCCCCTATAAAATGTCACTATTTCTCATAACTTTCCTCCTATGTAACCCCCTGCAAAACAGTGGCAGTAAAATGCCTTGCTTGGGGCGATATGATTATTAAAAAAATATTTACTATTTTAATGTGGATATAAAGTGGGGGACCAATTTTAGATTACAATCAATATATAAACTGATCCCTCACTTTATTGCCACATTCATTCGTCTCTCAACCACTTTCTGACACCCCTCTAACCAGTCACTCTTTCTCATAATTTTCCTTCTTTGTAACCCCCTGCACAACAGTGGGAGTAAAATGCCTTGCTTGGGGCGATATGATTATTAAAAAAAAGGATATAAAATAAAAAGATCTGTATCTCGACCTTGTCAGGGTGCTCAGAAAATTCGTGTCCGTCATTATCGGGGAAGGTCCTAAAAAATAAGCAGGCTGCAGGCGCTTGAAATTAGTCAAAGTGTTGGAACCATCTAGACCCGTGGTAGGCAACCTTTGGCCAACTATGTGCCGACTTGGGGTTTTAAAAGCAGTCAGTGTACCAACAGAATACGTATTTTTATACAAGTCAAGGTCAATATACCTTTTCTACAATATATTTTATATAGTAATATATACAATAATATGTAAACTCCATTAATAGAAATAAACTGTTTTTAAAAGTTTTTTTTTAAGTTTTTATTATTATTGGGATCCTTGCCCTTGCATAGTCTTAGCCAATTGCTCAATATCGGCAACATATTTTGTTACGTTGAGTTTTGAACAATTTGCATGCCGTTGAAGATTGTTTGGCGTGCCACGTGTGGCATGTGTGCTGTAGATTACCGACCTCTGATCTAGATGACAACATAGCAGAAGACAGATGCAATACTGAGTAGGATTCTAAGGTATTGACATTTACGGTCACTTAATCTACAGTGGAAACTGCTAGTTACTTCTGCGGAAAATGTTCAATAATCATAATAAACAATAAAAATAAAAATAAACAGATCAATGGACTATTGTCCTTATCACTGTTGTTATCAAAATGTCTCGACCTCTGTGCACACCGGCCTTCATCAGGTGTTTAACTTACAGGGGATTTAGGTGTTGTGTCCTATAGGACAATAGCTTAGTGGATCGCTGGTTCAAGAAGTTGCTGACATAGTAATTGTGATTTCAGAATCTGGGCCGAGTAGTGTGTAGTTAGGATCAGCGGAAACAGGGCGAGCAGTAATTGAGAGGCAATAAAAATATAAGAATTAGACGAGATATTCCTAGAACAGAACAGTCAATCCCTGTAGATTAAATAAAGGGTTCAGTTTGGAGTTCCCTAGAGGTTACCCAGATCGATATATACCCGAGGAAAGCAGGAGGGTACAACGGCCGAAATATTGTGATTAGAATAACAAAGATGAGGACAATCGTACGAATATAAACTGCAAATAACAATAAATCTTAATCTCAAAAATTAAACAAGGCTACTTTCTTTAAAATCTATGATTCTGTAATACATTAGTCACTATCTATCTATCTATCTATCTATCTATCTATCTATCTATCTATCTATCTATCCTCAGTTTATTCATATCTATCTATCTATCTATCTATCTATCTATCTATCTATCTATTTCAGTCTGTTCCTATCTATCCTCAGTTTATTCATATCTATCTATCTATCTATCTATCTATCTATCTATCTATCTATCAAAGGAGATAAATAAAACAAATTTGTCTATTTTGTGTTTAATAAGTTAACTAATCAGTTGTTTTACAAAAACGATTTGAAACTGACAAATTATCATGTACTTGATACTATTTTCGTAACAGGTTATAAATTAAATGATAACATATGCAATTTAGTTTCTCTTTCATTCTTAGCAAGGTAATAAAGCCACCAAGACGCAAGGGGGGGGGGGGCTTACCGAGTGCTAAAGAATAGTGGAAAAAGAAAATATAAAGGGGAGAAAACAATAAAAGGACAGGAATCAAGAAGATAACAATTGACATTGCATTTAAATTCTAGAAAATCAAAAGCAACTGGAAGGCAAGGTGCTAATTCCATAAGCGAAAGGTATCAAAGAAACTATTAGCATACAGTTCCACCTGGATATTTCAACTGTAAAAAAGATGAGACCATTCCGCCAATCTAGTCAGTCAGTCAGTTAAGTGATGCACGCTTGGGCGATCATGTCTGTTTAGTGACATGACTGACTGGGCAAAAGATTATCCCGCAGTAGTTTGCCATTACATTCTGCGGTAGACTGGTTGCCAGCCAAGGCTAAAGAACCCAGTCTGTCCTGTTATTTGACTCATAGCTAAAGGGGGAAAAGATGTGCTATATTATTAAGTAGTAATAAGTGGGGGATCAGTTTATTACTTCATAAGAATATAAAACTGATCCCCCCACTTTATGGTCAGTAAAAGCCTTAATCATGTTTCCAAATATTCAGTCAGTCAGTTAAGTGCCATACGTGATACACGCTTGGGCGATCATGTCTCGAAAGAGACATCATTGACTTTGCAGAAGATTATCCCGCAGTAGGTTGCCATTACATTATGCGGTAGACTGGCTGCCAGCCAAGGCTATAGAGCCCGATCTGTTCTTTTAGTTGACTCATAGCTAGAGGGAGTTTTGAGTTTGAGTTTGAGTTTTGCTTAACGGCATATCAACACCTCTATGGGTTATTTAATGCCAAAAAGGTAAGGTTTTAAGGTATTTTTTTAATGTTCATTTATAGTGAGAAGTTGATTTAGTCAGATTTTAATTAATTTTTTTTAATATTTTTTTTATTTTAGAAAATTGAAAATGTCTTCTAGTTTTGTATTCAAAAATGTTTTGCTGAGAATTTTTTCCTTCAAAAATGTGTTATGGTAATAAATTTTTTCTTCATAGATGTATTGTTGGCAATATTTTTCTTTCAGAAATGTATATATTTCTATAAAGATATATTTCTATCTGTACATTTTTATACTTTCATACTGTTTTGACCCCAGTTTGGGGGTTAACTATTTGCCTATAGCTGAGACCCTAACAGGTGCTACCACTCCAGGTCAGGGTGGACCTGGGAACATCATCAATTAAAAGGTGGTTCCATGATCCTCACAACCTTCCAATCCGAGGCCTTGCTGTAGCTTATTACGTAGTAATTAGCGGGGATCATTTTATGATTTCATAACAATAGAAAACTCATCCCCCACTTTATGATCAGTAGAAGACTTAATAATGATTCCAACAATTATATTCAGTCAATTCAATGCCATACGTGATACATGTTTGGGCGATCATGTCTCGAAAGAGATATGACTGACTGGGCAGAAGATTATCCCGCAGTAGGTTACCATTGCTTTCTGCGGTAGACTGGTTGTCTGCCAAGGCTATAGAACCCAATCTGTCCTGTTATTTGACTCATAGCTAGAGGGGGAAGAGATGTATAAGTATATATTTAAGTAGGAATATTTAAGTAGGAATTAGTGGGGGATCAGTTTATTACTTCATAACAATAGAAAACTCACCCCCCCCCCACTTTATGCCCATTAGAAGCCTTAATCATGTTTTTAACTATTATATTCAGTCAGTTAAGTGACATCACGTGATACACGCTTTGGGCGATCATTACTTTTTGTGGTAGTCTGGTTTACAGCCTAGGCTATAAAATCCAGTCTGTCCTGCTATTTAACCCATAACTGGAGCGAAGAGACCGATTAATACCTTTCCCAAGGGTATTTGTGTGTAAGTGAATGCAAGGAATTCAACTGGAATTCGAATAATTTTCAATTCAAAAAGTCTAGGAAACAAAGAAGAAAGCTTATGAGAATAATTACCATGAAACTATTTATATAAACGGCCTAAGTGTTGCAGCAGAGGGAAAAGACTAAAGCCGAGGCAATAGGTCAGGACCGATAAAATTGCAGATTCTTTTTTGCATTTTATGAGTACCATACCAGATGTGACCATTATTTAATGCATTACTGTCACATCTGGTCTGGTCTTGTCTGCACTAAACCAATATGGAAGGTCAACCCTTAAAAATGAAAATTGTTACAGACAGCAGCTGTGAAACTTCATAATGAGAACGTTAATCGGGAAATGGACGAGAAAGAAGTGTTCTATCATCTTAAAAACAAAAAAACAAAAAAAAAATAAGGTCAGCAGTTGAAATTTACAGAATTAAAAGAATTAATAAGAAAAAAAGGAAAGTTGTGCGTTGTGGCGCATTGGATATCGGCTCGGAACGAGAAATCGGGGAGCAGAGTTCGAATTCCAGCTGAATTCGTTGCATTCACTTACGCGCAAATACCCTTGGGAAAGGTATTACTCCGTCTCTTCCTTACAGTTATGTGTTAAATAACAGCACAGATTGGGTTCTATAGCCTTGGCTGGCAACCAGAAAGCAATGGCAACCTACTGCGGGATAATCTTCTGCCCAGTCAGTCATGTCTCTTTCGAGACATGATCGCCCAAGCGTGTATCACGTATGACACTTAACTGACTGACTGAATATAATGTTGAAAACATGATTAAGGCTTCTACTGGGCATAAGTTGGGGGATCAGTTTTCTATTGTTATGAAGTAATAAACTGATCCCCCACTTCTGCTTCATAATATAATGCGTCTCTTCTCCCCTAGCTCTGAGTCAAATAACAGGACAGATTGGGTTCTATAGCCTTGGCTGGCAACCAGTCTACCGCAGAAAGCAATGGCAACCTACTGCGGGATAATCTTCTGCCCAGTCAGTCATGTCTCTTTCGAGACATGATCGCCCAAGCGTGTATCATGTATGACACTTAACTGACTGACTGAATATAATGTTGAAAACATGATTAAGGCTTCTACTGGGCATAAGTTGGGGGATCAGTTTTCTATTGTTATGAAGTAATAAACTGATCCCCCACTTCTGCTTCATAATATAATGCGTCTCTTCTCCCCTAGCTCTGAGTCAAATAACAGGACAGATTGGGTTCTATAGCCTTGGCTGGCAACCAGTCTACCGCAGAAAGCAATGACAACCTACTGCGGGATAATCTTCTTTCGAGACATGATCGCCCAAGCGTGTATCACGTATGGCACTTAACTGACTGATATACGAGTGATAAACAAAAGAGAGATGAACGCTCAAAATTAATTTGAATCTATTAACATCTTAACATTACTTACTGATTGTGAAATCTCATTGTAATGCGATAAATTGAAATCCTGAAAACATATAAAGAATAGTCAACCAGGTGCAAAATGCATCACTCACCAAAGCAGAAATTGGTCTCGTTTGATCCCACCAGTAAAATCATTGAACAGTCAACAACAACAAACAGCAACAACAACAAACAACAACAGCAGTTACAACATTATTATTATTATTAAAATTCTTTTTGGCTTGCATCTGTTTTTCGGTCACATAACCGAGGTTCCTGAACTACGACCTAGGATCCTGACCTATGACCTAGGGCATAGGTTCCCAACCTTTTTGCTGCAATTACCCCAAAATACAATTTCACTATTATCCATTACCCCAATGAACAAGTACCCGTAATACAGAAAACTATATCAGTGACAACAATTACCAAAATTTGACTATGGTCACAGTTCTATGATCTGGTGTCTTAAAAAATGAAGAAATTTTGATTTTTTTTTCCACAAGGCTTGAAAGATACTTTAAGAGAGATTGGGGTAGAGGGAATTCTTCCTTGAAATGCTATCTCGTTAATAATTTGGCACAGTGTGAAATTATAAGCTGATTGCCTCTTCCCAAACCAAACATCCATTACCCCCAAAATATGGGCTCATTACCTCACTGGAGTAATTTACCCCGGGGTTGGGAACCTTTGACCGAGGGTAAAGGAAGGATATGAACATTTTTGTTTTTCCTGTTTAATTAAACAAACAAACAAAAAAAATAAAAAACTTAAATGGACTCTTCTCAGGTTTTGGCACTGTACTTGTTGAAAAAGTTTTGTTGGGTTTCTTGTGGGGGGGGGATAGAGATTTTGTTGATTTGTTCCCTAGTTCCTTTCTTTAGCAGACACAAATAAAGAGGAAAGACGGAAGACATGTCAGAGGCAATGTTCGGTATCAGTGAGAAAAATAAAAAATAAAATAAAACCAGAGGAGGCGACAACGCTCTCATGCGTCTGCTTCGGTGAAATGGAAAAACTTGGCAATTTCAATTCTTTTCATTTCAGTATATTTTTATTCCCTCCGGTTATGGGTTAAACAACAGGACAGATTGGGTTCTATAGCCTTGACTGGCAACAGACTACCGCAGAAAGCAATGGCAACCTACTGTGGGATAACCTTCTGCCCACTCAGTCATGCTTCTTTCGAGACATGATCGCCCAAAGCGTGTATCACGTGTGGCACTTAACTGACTGACTGAATATGATAGTTGGAAACATGATTAAGGCTTCTACTGGTCATAAAGTGGAGAATTGGTCTTCTATTGCTATGAAGTAATAAAATGATCCCCCACTAATTACCACTTAATAATATGATATATCTCTCCGCACTCGAGCTATGAGTCAAATAATAGGACAGATTGGATTCTATAGCCTTGGCTGGCAACTAGTCTACCGCAGAAAGCAATGGCAACCTACTACCGGATAACCTTCCGTCCAGTCAGTGATAACATTCGAGACATGATCGCCCAAGCGTGTATCACGTATGGCACTTAACTGAATGACTGATATTTTTCATTTCTCTAAATAATGACCTGCCTTTGTATTTATGGTGAATTTTTTTTGTTTTGTTTTTTTTATAATCATATCGCTCCAAGCAAGGCATTTTACTGCCACTGTTTTGCAGGGGGTTACATTGTAGGAAAGTTATGAGAAAGAGTGACAGGTTATAGGGGTCGTCTGGAAGTGGTTTAGAGAAGGATTACTGTGGCCATAAAGTGAGGAATCAGTTTTGTATATTGATTGTAATGTAGAAATGATCCCCCACTTTATATCCACATTATAATAGTAGATATTTTTTTTATAATCATATCGCCCCAAGCAATGCATTTTACTGCCACTGTTTTGCAGGGGGTTACATAGGAGGCAAAGTTATGAGAAAGAGTGACAGTTGATATTTATATATTTAAAGATGCAACTGGGAAATTTCTACGTAAGGTGGTTTTTCAAATATTAACTTTAAACATTATTCAAATATTAAATCTTATACGTAAAGAGGTTTTTCAAATCTTATTTCTAACGTAAAAAAGTTATTCAAATATTAACTTTTATACGCAAGGAGGTTTTTCAAATATTAATGTGTATACGTAAAGAGGTTTTACAAATATTAACTTTTAAACGTAAGGATGTTATTCAAATATTAAATTTTATACGTAAAGAGGTTTTTCAAATATTAACTTTTAAACGTAAGGAGGTTATTCAAATATTGACTTTTATATGCAAGGAGGTTTTTCAAATATTAACTTTTAAACGTAAGGAGGTTATTCAATTATTAAATTTTATACGTAAAGAGGTTTTTCAAATATTAACTTTTAAACGTAAGGAGGTTATTCAAATATTGACTTTTATATGCAAGGAGGTTTTTCAAATATTAACTTTTAAACGTAAGGAGGTTATTCAAATATTAAATTTTATATGTAAAGAGGTTTTTCAAATATTAACTTTTAAACGTAAGGAGGTTATTCAAATATTAAATTTTATATGTAAAGAGGTTTTTCAAATATTAACTTTTAAACGTAAGGAGGTTATTCAAATATTAAATTTTATATGTAAAGAGGTTTTACAAATATTAACTTTTAAACGTAAGGAGGTTATTCAAATATTGACTTTTATATGCAAGGAGGTTTTTCAAATATTAACTTTTATATAAAAAAAGGTTATTCAAATATTAACTTAAGAATTATGATAGCCGGGTAGTGAGTACATGATCTCAGTGGAAACATGTCGAGCAGGAAATTAACGGTATTAAAAAATGAACACTATGAGTAATCCTCAAATTTGATTGACCTTTTGCTGATTTTAGCCATTTTTCCCCAAGAATATTTCAAAGAACTTTCTTCAAATATTTCTATCAGCGAAACTGGAATGACAAAACGTGAAACCAAACGAAAAATCAAAAATCCTTATGAAGGTGATCAACTTTCAGTTAATCGGTGCCCTGGGTTTTAGTCCTAACGCCGTTGAAATTAATTATCTTATATTATCATTAACGGGTGGGAAAGCTGATTTATTTTGTAAATTAAAAATTAAAAAAACTTTTTACGTTAAATAGAAATTTCAGAAAATGGAATTTAATGCAAAATCTTAAAAAGAAAGAAACCTTTCCCCAACGCAAAATTGGGTCGCGACTCATTGGTTGAGAAAGTTTATCTTAACGGGCGTCTGTAGTGAATAGAAATTCATAGAAAAAGAAAAACAAAAACTGCGTGGAAGATGTGAGAAAACCTGGTGCCATCTTGGCCTTGGGCGTTACACGTCAGAAGAAGAAAAAAAAACGATGGTATTGGGAGGAAGCGAGGGGGAATGGTTGAAACAGTGTGTTCATACTTTCCGCTAAGGTAAATACAAGGATTAGTTTAACACACGTGGGTTGTATTCAGAAATGAAGTGTCACTGGATATTTTTTTCTGAATGTCTGATCATAAATAGGGAGGTGATGCTTAAGAGTCGAATCCGAAGGAAATAGAGTTATGCTTATTAATAGTATTTTTTCAGTTAAATAGACAATAAACCACTGCTGAAAAAAATATAAAACTTTAAAAAATAAGGTCGGTTCTCTGTGCAGGGCCAGGAAGTTTTTCCGTCTGAAACAATCCTGCACTTATACAAATCTAAAATCCACCCTTGCACAGCATACTGCTGCCATATCTGGTCGGGTGCTTCTGCTATTCACCTAGGTTGTTGTGCAGGGGGTTACATCAGAGGAATGTTATGAGAAAGAGTGACAGGTTACAGGGGATGTCAGGAAGCGGGGAAGAGAATGATGAGAATATTGATGAGAGTGGAGTGGACGGAGAAAGGAGCATGAGAGAAAGTTATAAGAAAGAGTGACAGGTTATAGGGGGTGTCAGGAAGTGGGTAAGAGAAGGATGAGAATACTGATGAGAGTGGAGTGGACGGAGAAAAGAGCATGAGAGAAAGTTATGAGAAAGAGTGACAGGTTATAGGGGGTGTCAGGAAGTGGGTAAGAGAAGGATGAGAATACTGATGAGGAGTGGACGGAGGAAAGAAAGGACATGAGAGAAAGTTATGAGAAAGAGTGACAGGTTATAGGGGGTGTCAGGAAGTGGGTAAGAGAAGGATGAGAATACTGATGAGAGTGGAGGGGACGGAGAAAGGAGCATGAGAGAGAGAGGATGCAAGTTAGTGAGACAGGAGATGGCTATTGATTACAATCTCTCTAGCCTTTCCTCAACCTTTTTATGTCATGTGCCAATTGTCAACTAAACTTTGTGAATATACCCATAAAATGTTTTGATGTTTAAAACTGGTAGGGTCAACTGGGGTAAAATGTGTATTCAGGGTAAAATGAATTTGTAAAAAGAGGAGACATATGGTGCAAACATAGTGGATTTTTATTTTTTTTTTTCATTAAGTCCTCTAGAGAAAAAATATGAGGATTTGAATTTAAAAGTAGGCGTTTCTTTATTCAGTTTACCTCGGTAGACCCAACCCATTTTACTCTGGATACTCATTTTGCCTCAGTAGACCCTATTTTTTTTAAAAACCCCTTTGTTTTCTGTGGGATAATAGCCGAATGGTTTAAAGCGTGAGTTCGTAAATTTAGTGACGTCGTAAGTTCAATCCCTGTGTTGGGCAGTGTGAGAACAGAGTGACATAACAGCAAAAACTAAATAAGAACTAGATGCTATAGACTTAGAGAGTAGAATGAGACAATCAACTCCCATTGATTGAATAAAGTGTTGCGTTCAAAATTCCCTTTAGGTTATCACGATCGACAAAGAAGTTCTGTGAGGAGATAAGTTTTCTTTTTTAATTAGAGGTTTTCAAAATATTATGCAATTATTCGAACATTAAGGTCTTGGAGAAGGATTTTATCAGGGGCGGAAAATTTCTTTCGTGCGCGCTTTTCTGTTGCATGTTGTGGTGCAGTGGATATCGGCTCGGAACGAGAAATCGAGGAGCCGAGTTCGAATTTTAGTTGAATTCATTGCATTCACTTACGCGCAAATACCCTTGGGAAAGGTATTAATCGGTCAATTCACTCAAGTTATGGGTTAAATAACAGGACGGATTGGGTTCTATAGTCTTGGCTGGCAACCAGTCTACCGCAGAAAGCAATGGCAACCTATTGCGGGATAATCTTCTGCCCAGTCAGTCATGTCTCTTTCGAGAAAATAGAAAAAAAGGACGAAGGAAGATTAAAAAGAAAATTTTGAAACGTTTGGATGTGCAGGCAGTGAATTAGGCGAGCCGAGTCTATATACCAGTTTAGTCTGACGTATTTACTTCGCGTTAGTGCCCCTTTATTATGGATTAAATAGCAAAGCAAACTAGTCTCTCTAACTTTTATGGTATCTAGTCTAAGAGAAGTAAAATTCTGAATTCACAATTTTGGAGAATCATGCGAAAATCACTCCACAATATTTCCCAAGAAGATGTGGCATTTCACTTATAAAAACAACAACAAAAAAAAAGAAAATCGTGAATAGCCATGAACCTTTTTAAAAAAAGACATTGCATAAAAATAAATATTGTCAGACTTAGTCAGTCAAGTGCCATACGTGAAACACGCTTGGACGATCATGTCTCGAAAGAGATATGACTGACTGGGCAGAAGATTATCCCGCAGTAGCTTGCCATTAGCTTTCTGCGGTAGACTGGTTGCCAGCCAAGGCTATAGAACCCAATCTGTACTGTTATTTAACCCATAACTGGCAGGAAGAGACGGATTAATACTTTTTCCCAGGGGTATTTGCGTGAAAGTGAATGCAATGAATTCAACTAGAATTTGAACTCGGCTCTCCGATTTCTTGTTCCGAGCCGATATCTACTGCACCACCACGCACATTTAGACAGATAAATAAATATTTATACTTATGGGAATCAGATGGAAATTCTTTAAAGAGTTGTTGGGGATCTCCAAGGCACATTGGTTAGTCTTTATTCATTACATTATTTTACTGATGTTTACTTTAAATACACGAAATGAGAGAGAGAGAGAGAGAGAGAGAGAGAGAGAGAGAGAGAAAAGAAACCAACCAAATTAACACAATTACCGGTTTGTTGTTTTCTTTTTTTTTTTCTTCTTTTTCTTAAACCAAAGTTACATTATTATGCTTTGTCATTTTTTTTAATAAGCGTTTCACCCCAAGCAAGGCATTTCACTGCCACTACTGCACAGGGGGCTACATAGAGTGGAGAAAGGATGGTTAAATATAGGAAATGTCAGAGGGTGGGTGATAGGCGGGTAAGAATACTGAGAATGAGGGTTGGGTAGATGAGAGTGTTGGGAGAATAATTGGAAGTTAGTGTGATAGGAAGTGTCTATTGACCCTACATTTAAACTCCTGGAGATTGTAGCTGTCGGGAAAGCAAACATGTGGAAGGGAATTCCACAGGCGGGAAGCGCGAGAAGAGAAGCTGTTGGAGTAGAAATTACGGTTACATCTTATCTGTTTCACTGTAAAAGGGTGGAACCTAGTTGCTAATCATCATATTTCAATTTCTGCTATGGTCGCACTACCAACCAAGTCTGCGGGGAGACCTAAGGCAGGTAGTGGCGTGTTGTTATGGCTCCATTTCATGTTTTTTCTATCTCCCCTAACATCCCTAGCGTTAAATAGACAAAGTTCTTCTTAGTGTGTGGGCTGTACTTAACAAGACAATTTTTTGTATATCTCTTAAGCTGGGGTTTCCAGGGATTCTTTCAATGTGTTGTTTTGTTCCATTTTTTATCATTCCAAGTGCACCTACTATCACTGGCACAACTCATGTTTTCAATTACTTATTATTATTATTATTATTATTATTATTATTATTATTAGTTTTATTTTATTTATTATTTATTATTATTTATTTTATTATTATTATTAGTTTATTATTATTATTATTATTATTATTATTATTATTACTATTTTTATTAATATTATTGCTATTAACTTTAGTATTTTTTATTATTACTATTATTTTTTTTTTTTTTTTTTTTAATCATATCACCCCAAGCAAGGCGATAACGCCACTGATGCGCAGGGGGCTACGTAAGGGTAAAAAGAATGGAAAAGAGAAAGCCGGAAACCGCATCCTAAACAGGAAACAAGGGATGAGCCTCTTCACCTGTTCAATAGATGTGTGTGGAGTGTGAACCGGGCGATAGTTTAGTCTATCTACTCCAATTGGAAAAAAAAAAAATAAAAGAGTGAAAAGACTTGAAAAGGGAAAACCGGAAACCGCATCCTAAACAGGAAACAAGGGATGAGCCTCTTCACCTGTTCAATAGATGTGGGTGGAGTGTGAACCGGGCGATAGTTTAGTCTATCTACTCCAATTGGAAAAAAATGATTACTATCATTATTATTATTTTTTAAAGTTAATAATATTTAGCGAGAAAAGAGAAAATTTAATTTATAAATCATCAACATTCTTCACACAGTGACTATATTGTTCCGATCATTCTTTTTGTCCTTTGTTCTGTGGATTTCATATTCATATTTCTCTCCGATATGCATTCATATTTTGAATACAAATATTCACACTTTAAATGAGTCTATATATCATTTTTATACTCGTAATTCATAGGAATTATGAACCATAACATACAACCTTGGATAATAAGCAACAGAAAAGCTCGCTCGCAAGAAACTGTCTCTACTCCCTGATAAAATTATTTTCCGGGGCCTGTTTTCAAGCCCTCCAATTAAGAAGAAAATTTATCTCCTTCCAGATCTCCTTGAAGCTCTCCCTAACCCACGCCTGTGTCACTTTTATTCAGTCGGACATGTTTTCAAAAGCGAAGGCCTATCACTTATAGTCGCAGTTGTTGTTGTAGTAAGGCCTCGTTCATGAGCAGGTGGTCGTAGTAAAAATGGAATAAGCAATAACATCTACATTTTTCCCACGGGTACTGACCCTACCGCTCGCATTGCCGACCTACAAACGTTGGTCACAGGGCATACACCAGAGGACGTCTCACAATGTCCACATTGCGGAACATACTGAGAGACGGGCACGGACGACGTGTATGGGGCGTCGGCTAAATTTCGTAAAGTGATGTGCTGATTCAGTTTGGCATTGGAGATCCAATCTCAAGATAATTCTCCGGGGAAAATTATTGATTAGTGCCACCCTTAAAACTATTCATTTTGTCTTTTTGGTCCAGTGGATATCGGCTCGGAACAAGAAATCGGAGAACCGAGTTCGAATTCCAGTTGAATCCATTGTATTCAGTTTTACGCGCAAATACCCTTGGGAAAGGTATTAATCCGTCTCTTCCTTCCAGTTATGGGTTAAATAACAGGACAGATGGAGTTCTATAGCCTTGGCTGGTAACCAGTCTACCGCATAAAGCAATGGCAACCTACTGCGGGATAATCTTCTGCCCAGCCAGTCATGTCTCTTTCGAGACATGATCGCCCAAGCGTGTTTCACGTTTGGCACTTAACTGACTGACCCCTCTGTTATCAATCAGCGTTGATTCTGTCTCTTGTTTGCATTTAAGACTTGTAAAATCCGAAGCGCGTAGATATTTTTTTTATGTACCGTAACTATAATGAGTTATGGGTTGTCATGGCTCTCCACAACTTCCTATCAATCGTCGCTCTAATTAATGTTTGTCCACTTACTATCCCTCCTAATCGTAGTTCTGTCGTGTATTTTTGATCTTCCACAGATACAGTATCTGCGCTATTTTTTTTTTTTTCGCAAATATCCTGATAGACACATCATTATAAAAATGATTAACAGTGCTTTTCATGTTAATTGTTTTAGACGCTTTCTTGGGGATTTCAAATTCGAGAAACCCTTCAAATTCAGAGAGTAATATAGAGCTTCTCCTCAGCAAGTTATTGGGTGGGGTATGCCTTTGCGAAAACAGTCAGGGACGGACAAGATTTAAGAAAAAAAGTATTAAATGAAAATTATCTGCTTCTCGTTCGTCACTTTTCTCAGAGCTTAATGTAGGCAAAAAATGAGAATACGCTGTATAACATCATTTAGAGGTATACAAAAGGTTTCAGCGCAATTTTCTAAACTAGAGCTTGGAGATAACATATAATTCTTAATTTAAATTTCTTAATTTAAAAACGTTTTACTATGTTGTATACAATCTCTAGTTTAAAAAAGAGAACATCTTGCATATATGAAAACATCTTATATATAATTAGAAATATATATATATATATATATATATGAGATATTTCTCTTTCTCTCTCTCTGTCACTATATATATAGACGTATTTGTGTGTGTGTGTGTGTGTGTGTGTGTGTGAGAGGAGCAATATATAACAAAGTGGGGAATTTTCATTTAATACTTTTTTTTTCTTAAATCCTGTCCATCCCTGACTGTTTTTGCAAAGGCATACTCCACCCAATATATATATATATATATATATATATATATATATATATATATATATTAACATGCCCTGTGGACATAGAAGAATCCAAAGGGGTATCCTTTACATATAATGGTAGGATAACTCTCTACGAGAGCTCTAAGCATATCTGCATATAAATATATAGGGAGCAAATATAAGAAAAATTAAAACAGACCCGTTATTTCATGGTAATTCGGAAGTAAATGGCCTATTTCAGGCGAGCCATCTTCAGCTTCCGTCTTTATTCAACGAAGGATTTTACATGTTGAATACACCGGTTTTCGTCTGATCACCGAGGTTAAGCAACATCGAGCTTGTTCAGTATTTAGCTGGGTGACCGTTTGGGAATACTAGGTGCTGTAAACGTAAGGATCAAGAATGTTCCACCGGTTCTTCAGTTTTCGGGGTTAGCTAACAACCCTGCCCCATAAAAAAAACAGTTTGTTACGAAAACAGTAACAAAGAGTTACTGCCCTAAAAACCATCGGGTGTATAAACGGTGAGATGATGATGATGATGATGATATATATATATATATATATATATTCATTCTTCACTTGTAAACGAGTTATTACGCGACCTAGGTTTCTACCATGTAGTGTCTTCAGACGATTTGCAATAACGATTTTTAAGAACGCTCATGTTGTAACGGGCATTTTTTTGAACGCGCAATTTTCAAAATTAGAAAAAATTATAATGTTTTTATCCCCGTTACGTGAGAGTTCTTCAAAAAACGGTAAATCGCTTGAAGACACCACATGGTAAGAACATATGTCGCGTAATAACTCCTTTACAAATGAAAAATATTCAAAATTTCCACAATATAATTGTATTGAACACTTTTTAATACAACTTTGTACTGATCCAGTTTAATTATAACCAAAAACAAAGTAATTAAATAATCAATATATATATAAACATATATATAAACAAAACATATATATAAACAAAATTACTATATATATATATATATATATATATATATATATATATAGGTATATATATCCAGGTAGCAAATAATTTTCTAAACATATGCTGTTAAATATAAGAGACAATGAATGTCTATTATGTTTAATCATGAGCCGTTCTAAACGTCGTATTTTGGCTTTAATTTCAGTTGAAAATAAAAACAAAAATTTCCAACATTTGGATAATTTTTTATTAAGTTGGTTCTAAGCTTTCGGCTCACATGAGCCATCTTCAGAGAGGTTATTAAGACGGTAATACAGTAACATTCACCATCACAGACGATTTTATTTGTCTTGATATAAAACTCCGCTAGGCAACGGCAATAGTTACCAAAAATAACAAACGCAGTTCGCAAATTTGCAATGCGGTTCTATGAAATTGTCGGTGATGGTGATGAGTATATGTTTAGAAAATTATTTACTGCCTCCATACACTATATATATATATATATATATATATATATATAAGGCTAATACCAATTTCAAATCGAGAAAAGGAAAGTATGATATGATAAGCACCCGATGATTGCTGAAA
The DNA here is from genome assembly GCA_037127315.1 of Ascarosepion bandense. Lineage (NCBI taxonomy): Eukaryota > Metazoa > Mollusca > Cephalopoda > Sepiida > Sepiidae > Ascarosepion > Ascarosepion bandense. The sequence goes on from JBBBDQ010000205.1 coordinate 524,713, forward strand.
CATGCATGAAACTCGAGTCGGGCTTAAAGCGTAGGATATATATATGTTATGGAAATTAACGGATCATGGTAGCTCCCCTATGTGGATAGGGGTCGCAGGTTCGAATCCTCCCGAATGACACACATTTTCGTAATAAAATTTTATCGTAAAACAATCAGGCTAGTAGATATAAATATATGATACTAAAAAACAGAATATCTACTTAAATATGAGTATCGATCAAAAATAATGTTCAAACAAATTGTTTAATATATATATATATATATATATATATATATATATTGTTCTGTTATACAGCATTGAGCACTGTTCCATTCACACATAATATTTATATATTGATGTGTATATACGGGTATACACACACACATATATATATATTCACTTACCTCCTTACACACACACACACACACACACACACACACACACACACACACACACACACACACATATATATGTGTGTGTGTGTGAGGCAGATTTATATATATATATATATATGCGCATACACACAGGAGGTGGATAAAATGATAGAAACACCTGGTACCATAATAGGATATTTTTGGAAATTTGATTAAAACTGCGCGAGGAAAAATGTATATTTATTATTAATATTCATTTTATCTTTGTTATTATTACATCGTGCTGAGAATGCTACTATCACCTACTGTGTGCCACTTTATATATATATATATATATATATATATATATATATATATATATATATATATATATATATATTACTTTTTATCTACTTTATTGCTACAAACGTTATTTTAGTAGGTTCACCTATTTGGTATTTGGGTAAAGAAACTTTTATGCTAAAAATCATTTCGTTTACAACACTTCGTTACCTGATATATAATAGCAGTTAATGAATGTGTGTGTGTGTGTGTGTGTGTGTGTGTAAAAAATGAGAAATAATTTAATGACTAAAATCGAATCGAAAAATATAGTTTCGAATAAAATCAAGTTACATAAAAATTAATGCGCCTTTCACCCGACTTTTTTTAGAAGTAAATAAATCGTCGAAATTAAATTAACAACAACAACAACAACAAAAAGAATCCTTTCATAAAATCTTAAAAAATGAGACATTTGAGAAAAAATTAAATTCAATCAGGACGATTTGATGATTCGCCAAATAACGCCAATTTCTGTTAAGAGTTCTCTCTGTCTCTCTGTCTCTCTCCCTCTCTGTCTCTCTCTCTGTCTCCCTCTCCCTCTCTGTCTCTCTCTCTACCTCTCCCTCTCTCTCTCTCTGTCTCCCTCTCCCTCTCTGTCTCTCTGTCTCTCTCTCTACCTCTCCCTCTCTCTCTCTCTCTGTCTCCCTCTCCCTCTCTGTCTCTCTGTCTCTCTCTCTACCTCTCCCTCTCTCTCTCTCTCTGTCTCCCTCTCCCTCTCTGTCTCTCTGTCTCTCTCTCTACCTCTCCCTCTCTCTCTCTCTGTCTCCCTCTCCCTCTCTGTCTCTCTGTCTCTCTCTCTACCTCTACCTCTCTCTCTCTCTCTGTCTCCCTCTCCCTCTCTGTCTCTCTGTCTCTCTCTCTACCTCTCCCCCCTCTCTCTCTGTCTCCCTCTCCCTCTCTGTCTCTCTGTCTCTCTCTCTACCTCTCCTTCTCTCTCTCTCTCTGTCTCCCTCTCCCTCTCTGTCTCTCTGTCTCTCTCTACCTCTCCCTCTCTCTCTCTCTCTCTCTCTCCCTCTCCCTCTCTGTCTGTCTCTCTCTCTACCTCTCTCTCACTCTCTCTGTCTCTCTCTACCTCTCTCTCTATCTCTCACTCTCTCTCTCTCCCTCTCTGTCTCTCTCTCCCCTCCCTCTCTCTCCCTCTCTCTTTCTTTCCCTCTCTCTATCCCCCTCTCTCCACAGAGTCGGACGCTCTTTGCTATTCACAACAGCTTCAAGGATATTAAGATGGTGTAGAACAGAGGCGAACTCTTCTGAAAAGTTAGTCCTAGAAATGTCCATCTTTAACAAATGATCGCCAATAAATGATCATATGTTTGTTAGTGCCTGGTTGTTATTGGCGTCTGTCTATTGACAGGACCAGGCACCTGTTGCGCAATTCTTAGTTCCTGCCACTGGAAAGTCTTACCGACATAGTCAGCTTCACACTGACATTTATAACGATAAATAATTTGGTTAGACAAACCATCCTTACGGGTAGAGTAGAAAAGATGTTACAGATGACAAACGAATTGAAACGGGGAATAACAAATGACGATATCCTATCGGCAAAAAAATTTGACAACGAGAACAAATTCAAGGTATTCTAATGTAGACAAGAGACTTAGGTGGACGAAATGTTTTAATTTCATTAATCTTAGAATTTTCAGCTTATTATTAATCAGAATAACTCTCTTTGGATAATCGTTTGCGAGGAAAATGTTGGTAGTTCAATATTCAGTTTACATTCAGACATGGATGCTAACATGACTTGGTGCGTGTGTTTTTATATACTTTGTACCGATATATATATATATATACGTATATCTTTTTATATACTTTTTCTGAGACCAGACTCGATCTAAGCATTAGTATATATATATATGAAAACCAAGAATCGATCTTAAACAGCGCTAGTGTAATCTCTTCAGAGCATATAAGTGTCTGTAGTACACATTCCAGGAAAGGCACGTCAGTATACAGGCGTTGGAGACTGCCATCTTTGTGAATTTCTTAAGCCTTCTCTGAGACCAGACTCGATCTTAGCATATATATATATATAGTGTAATTATATGGTTATGTCAATTTTTCATTGCTACATGGAAATTTCTATGTTTCGAGATTAATTCTCA
>JBBBDQ010000205.1:532500-537500 GCA_037127315.1 Ascarosepion bandense
GTCTACCGTAGAATGCAATGGCAACCTACTGCGGAATAATCTTCTGCCCAGTCAGTCAAGTCTCTTTCGAGACATGATTGCCCACAGAGCGTATGGCACTTTACTGACTGAATATAATAGTTTAAATCATGATTAACACTTCTACATGGCATAAATAGGGGATCGATTTTCTATTGTTATGAAGTAATAAACTGATCCCCCACTAATTACTACTTAATAATATAATACATCTCTTCCCCCTCTAGCTATGAGTCAAATAACAGGACAGAGTGTGTTCTATAGCCTTGGTTGGTGACCAGTCTACCACAAAAAGTAACGGCAACCTACTGCGGGATAATCTTCTGCCCAGTCAGTCATGTCTCTTTCGAGACATGATCGTCTAAAGTGTGTATCACGTATGGCACTTAACTGACTGACTGATTAATGTTACAAAGTCTTTTTTGAGAGAGTATGTCAAGTGGATGTTGCATAAGTGATTTTATTTTTATTTGGTTTGAATACTTAATAAATTGGCATTAAAAAAAATTGAGATCCGTTTCATGCTTAGAATGGGCTTAATTTATGGACCAATTTGAACCTTGTCATGATCATAAAGTTCATGGCAATAAATAAAAATGATTTAGTTTCACAGTCCATTTGTAAGTATCGGCTTCTCTTGTTGGTCCGATCTTTTGACTTTTAATCTAAACAAAGTTCAGTTGATCAAACATAAGTAGAATTTGACGGGGAGATGGTTATCTAGAGTCTTGCAATTGCCATTAGTGATCTTCTTGCTTGAGAATCCGTAATTGTGGCCTTGTACCATACACGACTAAACTTAAATACCAATATTATGTTTGTTAATATCTGTAGGAGTATCACGTTGCGTGTAACAATATTTCAAACTAAAGTGTGAGAGTTTTCATATGAAAAATAAAACGCAGTCAAAATTATATATATATATATATATATATATATATATATAGGAAAGAATATTAATAAAAAGTTTTGAATTTAAAAACGTACTTTTTTAAACAGTATTTGTTTATTTTTATAGTGTTTTATATTTCAGACCGCCCTCGGTCCTTCATCAGAAACAAGTGATTTTTAAATTAGAATTGGAAACGTATTTTTACGATGGCGTCCTAATACTTTTTTGTTTACATCACGTGGTGTCGATAAACCAATCAGCATGCGGCACGTCCGTTTGTTTATTTTCGGTAAACCAATCAACACGCGGCACGTCCGTGGAGAGAGTCTGTTTGTTTTAGACAAAAAATCTCTTGGAATATCTATTTTTTTTGTTTATATCGCGTGGTGTCGATAAACCAATCAGCATGCGGCACGTCCGTTTGTTTATTTTCGGTCAACCAATCAACACGCGACACCTTCGTGGAGAAAGTCTGTTTGTTTTAGATAAAAAATTCCTTGGAATATCTGAAAGAACATTCTTTTTACCTATTGAAATATTTGTAGAGATTCAACACACCTAAGTCCCTGTTTAACCCTGTTTAAAGACATCATCTACTATCTCTTCTGCTCAATTTGCCCCAACAGTGGATATATCGGCGAATCCGGTAATAGCTTTAGATTTCGCTTCAATAATCACAAACTAAATATACGACAAAAAAATGTATACTCCCCAATTGCAGCACATTTTAATCAACCCGATCACACTTTAGAAAATTGCAAATGTTTACTAATAGACTCCAATTTTAGTTCTACATACACACGCAGAAAGAAAGAAAAATACTGGATTTTAAAATTAAACACACACAAGCTAGGGTTAAACAGGGACTTAGGTGTGTTGAATCTCTACAAATATTTCAATAGGTAAAAAGAATGTTCTTTCAGATATTCCAAGGAATTTTTTATCTAAAACAAACAGACTTTCTCCACGGAGGTGTCGCGTGTTGATTGGTTGACCGAAAATAAACAAACGGACGTGCCGCATGCTGATTGGTTTATCGACACCACGCGATATAAACAAAAAAAATAGATATTCCAAGAGATTTTTTGTCTAAAACAAACAGACTCTCTCCACGGACGTGCCGCGTGTTGATTGGTTTACCGAAAATAAACAAACGGACGTGCCGCATGCTGATTGGTTTATCGACACCACGTGATGTAAACAAAAAAGTATTAGGACGCCATCGTAAAAATACGTTTCCAATTCTAATTTAAAAATCACTTGTTTCTGATGAAGGACCGAGGGCGGTCTGAAATATAAAACACTATAAAAATAAACAAATACTGTTTAAAAAAGTACGTTTTTAAATTCAAAACTTTTTATTAATATTCTTTCCTATACATATTAAGACAGTATACGTGGATGATCATCACTATATATATATATATATATATATATATATATATGAATAAATATAGTTTTAAGGTGTGCTATATTTATAGGATAAAGTGCTCAATATCAGAGATAGAGCGTATGTAAATATAAAAGAGTGAATATTGAAGTCAACACTCAGGGGCGACAGACTGTTTTATGCTAAGTTCAATCATCAGGCCTGATGATTGCGCTTAGCATGAAACAGTCTGTCCCCCCTGGTGTTGACTTCAATGTTCACTGTTATATATATATAGTGATGTAAATTATTAAATATCTATATATAAGGAGGGTGTATATATGTATAGTATTATTATTCAAGTGTTAATAAATCAGTGCTCAATGTTGTAATATATATATATATATATATATATAATTCGACAAGAGTGAAATAAAAAAGAAAAACTGTACACTCTTGTGGAATTATATGTATATACCCACCTTACATTTTAATATTTCTTTTTCTCATTAACGTTTACTTTTAAACGAGTTCCATCTTCTCCCAATATTGTAAGTAATCCTTTGATTTTGTCCATCTTTGACCCTTTATAATTAAGCCAACGAAGCCCTTGATAAGTGTTGGCCGAAACGTTCCTCGGGTTTGGGATAATTATGACGTCTATTTTGTTTAAGGTTATTTGTGCGTTCTGTGGGGACAAATCATTATATATATATATATATATATATATATATATATATATATATATATATATATATATTATAAATTATGTTTTAGAACATGTACATAATTTTTTCTATATATGTCCTCTTCTCTACAATCATATGTTTGTTTCAATGTTGGCTGTTTCCTCCTGACGAAATGTTGGACACCCAACGTTGAAACAACCATATGATTGTAGAGAAGAGGACATATATAGAAAAAATTATGTACATGTTCTAAAATATAATTTATAATAAATATTCACAGCTCTATACAACATATATCCAGCACTGTTTTAAATTAATGTTTTGGACGGGAAAAAAATTTTCTTTCCTCGTTCTGTACTCACTCGGATATATATATATATATATATATATATATATATAAACAGATCTGTCTGCGGACGACTATATATATATATATATATATATATATATATATATATATATATATTAAAAGGCGCATGCATTTGTGAGCGTGTATTGGCACCTATTTTAGGTATAAATCTAAGCAGTAGCTGATGGTCCTGTCATCCATAGGGTCCACAGATTATAATTTTTTTTTTTTTAGCTTTTAAAACAGTGATGTCATCTTATGTCTGCAAATTTTGTTCAGCTTTTAGGGTCTCACGAAGTTTCAACCAGGCAATGGAGCGTGCCTGTGCGTCGATAAATTGTATAAATCCTTTTTTTTCTGCACTTGCCTTCGGCCCACAAGTAAAATGTTGATTTGTTGGAAGCGCTCGCAAGCCATTAGTTTTCGGTTCACTTTTTATGAGATAATTTTTCACAAAAAAAATGGAACCAGGACAAATATCATCAGTAAAAAGATAACAGCATGCGTTTCTCTTTTTGTTAATCACACACTGATCTTGAGATCTACTGCGTCCGGTGCTGAAAGGGTCTATACCCACCCTACCCAACAACGTCAGGCCAAATGACGATTCAAAAGAATTTTTGGCAGCAACTCTAGAACGTACAAACAAACAAAAATGACAAATCACATATTTAAATACGTGTACTTGTCTTTGTCCAAATGTGCGTATCAATGTCTTACTTCATTTACATGTGTGTGTGTGTGTGTGTGTGTGTGTGTGTGTGTGTGTGTGTGTGTGTGTGTGTGTGTGTGTGTGTGTGTGTGTGCATACACAAGAGAAGAGGGCATGGGATAGATTGATCAGGTATTCTTAGCTACTGACCACGATCGCTGAGTTAGGACGCGTAAAATATATGCCACTAATACACACCAACTGATATAATTCTACTATAATTAGATATATTTCAAGAGACGGAATAGATAGATAGATAGATAGATAGATAGATAGATAGATAGATAGATAGATAGATAGATATGAAAAGACTGAAATAGATAGATAGATAGATAGATAGATAGATAGATAGATAGAAAAAGACTGAAATAGAAAATAGATAGATAGATAGATAGATAGATAGATAGATAGATAGATAGATATGAATATGAACAGACTAGATAGATAGATAGATAGATAGATAGATAGATAGATAGATAGATAGATAGATATGAACAGACTGAGATAGATAGATAGATAGATAGATAGATAGATAGATAGATATGAACAGACTGGGATAGATAGATAGATAGATAGATAGATAGATAGATAGATAGATAGATAGATAGCTATGAACAGACTGAGATAGATAGATAGATAGATAGATAGATAGATAGATAGATAGATAGATATGAACAGACTGAGATAGATAGATAGATAGATAGATATGAACAGACTGAGATAGATAGATAGATAGATAGATAGACATGAACAGACTGAGATAGATAGATAGATAGATATGAACAGACTGAGATAGATAGATAGATAGATATGAACAGACTGAGATAGATAGATAGATAGATAGATAGATAGATAGATATAAACAAACTGACATTGATTGATAGATATAAACAAATTGATATATATATATATATATATATATATATATATATATATATATAATGTAGATAGATAGATACATTGTAAATTTC
>JBBBDQ010000205.1:545000-555000 GCA_037127315.1 Ascarosepion bandense
GTGGGGGAGGTGACTGTAAAGGCATAAATATCAAATACATAAGAGAATTCAACCACAATTTTTTTCAATACCCAAAAATTATCAAAGGATAATTTACACAAAAAGAAAAAGAATCAACAAGTGTGATTTTTGTAATTTTGGTTGAAGGTTATCGGAAGTTTTTTTTTTTAGATCGTTTTAAAGACTAATTGAAAGCAAACTTTCGTTGTGCATTGAGCACTTTTTTCGCTCAACTATCTGTTGGTCCAACCAGCCACTATTTTACTGGTGCATATATATATATATATATATATATATATATATATATATAGAGAGAGAGAGAGAGAGAGAGAGAGAGTGGGGGAGAGAATGTACACATAAGAATCAACACTGTCGCTGCTGTCAGTTTCATGCCTCAGTCGTCATATGTGTCAAATAAGCGCTCTAATACCGCCATTCAGCACTTTCTATATGAATACAGTGGGCGGCAGAAATAGTTCCCGCATAAGTCATTAAATAAATCATTAGGTAGATGAAGACATCATCACCACTAATGTCTTTATTATTATGTCGGATATATTTCTTGGACTTATGTGTGAGAATTATTCCTGCCACACCCTCTATGACAAATTTTCCACTATCTATCTATCTATCTATCTATCTATCTATCTATCTATCTATCTATCTATCTATCTATCTATCTCAGTCTGTCGATATCTATCTATCTATCTATCTATCTATCTATCTATCTATCTATCTATCTATCTATCTGTCTGTCTATCTATCTATCTATCTATCTCTGTCGATATCTATCTATCTATCTATCTATCTATCTATCTATCTATCTATCTATCTATCTATCTATCTATCTCAGTCTGTTGATATCTATCTATCTATCTATCTATCTATCTATCTATCTATCTATCTCAGTCTGTCCATATCTATCTATCTATCTATCTATCTATCTATCTATCTATCTATCTATCTCAGTCTGTCCATATCTATCTATCTATCTATCTATCTATCTATCTATCTATTTCAGTCTCTTCATATCTATCAATCTCTGTCTATCTGTCTGTCTGTCTGTCTGTCTGTCTCTCTCTCTCTCTCTATCTATCTATCTATCTATCTATCTATCTACCCTAGTCTGTTCATATCTATCTATAGTTTTTAAAGCAACGTCTAAATGTTCATATAATGTAGCATTCTACTCTTTTCATCAAATTGATCGGATTCACATACACACACATGTTGCCCGCCCCATAAAATGTTTATCATATTTGATTTCGTTTTGTTAACTTCTTTGCAAATCGAATATTATTCAACCCTAACCCATCATTTCGGCTTCCTTATACGCAATCGACACTGTCACCTAGACGTAAACGACTACTGCTGTAATACACACACTGACATACGCACGCATAAAAAGATGGCAGTCACCCGCACCTGCGATTACCTGAAGAAATAGTAATACCAATAGGATAGTCGAGTTAAGTTTGGTGTCCATTATTTTTTTTTTGTCTCTTTGAAGAGATCAGGCATAATTTCTCACTTAATTGCCGACCCCTTCAAAGCGCATGCGCGCTCACCCAAATATTACATACAGTTCGCTTCTCTTTTTCTTAACACTGTTTTTCTATCTTTCTATTTTGTCTCACGGCTACACAACTGCATGGACACATTCAGACACACAAATAAATGCACTAAACTAAAGATGCACACAAAGTATATGCGAGTATAATGCAAATACCGTTGATATATTTTTACTATGAACTCAAATGCCGTGTGTCCTCACCGCCGTGGAAAAATAATATTACGTAAATGTTTGTTGTTGAGTGACGAATTATAAACATGCCCAGAATGTAAACACAGGCCTTCCCCTCCTCTTCTTTCTCCTCCTCTTCTTTCCCCTCCTCTTCTTTCCCCTCCTCTTCTTTCTCCTCCTTCTTCTCTTCTTCTTCTTCTACACATATGGATACGGCACACGCACACACAGAAAACACATGTACATTACATATACACATGCATACACATAAGCGCAGTTCACGTTTCTCCTGTTAATATTGCCAAAAATCGACTTTAATCAGTAACCATGACGGGCTCCAAACAAAGGGATACCAATCGACTTTCTTGACGTAACAACGACAAGGAATTATTCTCTTTTTTATGCTTAAATCCAGTGTACAGATATCCGTGTTTATGTCAGTCAGTTAAGTGCCATACGTGATATACGCTTGGGTGATCATGTCTCGAAAGAGACATATGACTAACTGGGCAGAAGATTAACCCGCAGTATGTTGCCATTGCTTTCTGCGGTAGACTGGTTACCAACCAAGGCTATTGAACCCAATCTGTCCTATTATTAAACCCATAACTGGAAGGAAGAGACAGATTAATACCTTTCCCAAGGGTATTTGCGCGTAAGTGAATACAATGGATTCAACTGGAATTCGAACTCGGTTTCCCGATTTCTCGTTCCGAGCCGGTATCCACTGCACCACAACGCACATTTATGTTGTGTGGGGGAGGAATATTCCTGATACGTATTATTCTTTCTTTCTTTAATTCTTACTATATGTTTAGCCATTGCATACCTGATGATGAAGAAGAAGAGGAGGAGGAGAAGGAGAAGACCAACAACAACAACAAAAAGGAGGAGAAGCAGAAGGAAAAAAGAAGAAAACGAAAAAGAAGAAGAAGAAGATGGAGTAGGAGGAAAGAAGAAGAAGAAGAAGAAGAAGAACAACAACAACAACAACAACAAGGAGGAGGAGAAGAAGCAGGAGGAAAAGAAGAAGAAAACGAAGAAGAAGGAATAGGAGGAGAAAAAAGAAAAAGAGGATGAGAAGGAGAAGGAGGAAAAGAAGGGAGGAGGAGGAAAGAAGAAGGAGAACACTAACAAGGAGGAGGAGAATAAGCAGGAGGAAAAGAAGAAAAAGACGAAGCAATAGGAGGTGAAGAAGAAGAAGAAATAATAGAAGAAGAAGAAGAAGAAGAAGAAGAAGAAGAAGAAGAAGAAGAAGAAAAGGAACGCACTAATTTACCTCTATTCGCTTGGTAGCTCGTTCATTCTGTTCACATCTAACTTAGCTTCGCTTAATATGAGATAAAGACACGAGTATAACGCTCCGCTAAGGATCGAACACACTTTAATAAACATATTCTGCAGGTCAAGACGGCTCTGGTCTACTCTACGACAAAGTGCCCTAGTCTTCTATCTGTAGGGTGCAGGGGGTGACCCTCTTATTCAGGGTTTAAACCGAGAAAAAATGAAATACAAGAATTGTGTAACGCCGTTCAATCAGTCTCAAGAATCTTTGTTCGAAATTTTAGCTTTTAATTCTGAGTTATTTCAATCATCAAGAATAAAAACTTGATGAAGAATTAGCGACAACATTTCTTAATAAGTATTTTCGCATCCTCCAACTTTGAAGAAGAAACTCGGTTATATCTTGGTTAATTCTTTCTCCTAAGTGTAAGGGTTTGACAAGATATCTTTCGGGATAATGTCTGGAGTGGCTCACAAGACATTTTTCCTGACAGTGTTTTGTTCTGGAATTTTCGACGAGATATCCCACGGATTCTTGCTTCATTCTGGCGTTACTCACGAGACATCTTTCATGATATTTCTTCGTCTTGGAGTGACCTCCCTGAAAATATCTGATTTAGCGGAACCAAAAGAATGTAGCTCGTGTGGAAATTTATGATGGAAATACAAGACAAGCAAAAGACTTCCGACATTGTGACTCTGAGGAAACCAATTTTTGTTCTGAAGCGGATGACGAATCATATTTTTGACATTGAGTGCATAAGATCAGAGGAAAAAATTAGAATCCACCTTCCATGTGGTGACCAAAAAAAAAAAAAAATGAACACACTAATTTAAATTTAACTTTAATTGGTGGCCACAATTTAACAGTATGTTTTTTTTAAGGAACACTGTCCTTTAAACATATCAATGGAATAAAATGTCCGTTTAATTGATTCTCGAATTTTAATTGCGCCATGTGTTGACGATCAAAGCAAGGTCAGTCTTTGTGTTCATTTCGATGTTTGAAGCGCTGTTAATCAAGTTAGACGGAGCCTCCATAGAAAGAGGTGCAATACAAAACCTGCGTCACCAGAAAGAGGATCGAGTTGTTCGATATACTTTCGATTACATACCCTGAAAGTAATACATTTAGGTTAATTGCAGAGAAACAGATGTTTTATCCGTCTATATTGGTAAATCTACACCGTCATATATATATATATATATATATATATAATCATCATCATCATCAGCTCACCCGTTACACCCAATAGTGTGTAGGGCACCAACTTTTGTTACTGTTTCTGTAACAAACTGTTTTTTTATGGGGGCAGGGTTGTTAGCCCTGCGCTCAACCCCCAAACCTGGAGGACCGGTGGACCATTCTTGGTTCCTATGTTTACAGCATATATATATATATATATTGTGTAACCTGCCGTATGCGACCATATCCGTCGACCACCTGTTGTTAACGACCGCTTTTCTATGCACGGACGATTTTGTATGAAAAAAAACTGAAACCTTATAATTTTTTTTAAGTCCACTACATAAATATTTTTTATGAATAGATATTTTGGTCTCTGGTAAATACGTTTTTTGAAATTTTAAAAGAATTATGCTGAATATCTTTCTTTAAAGTTAGGCCATTTTCTTATGTTCTCATTTATTTATTACCAGATTACATGGTAAAATTCTATGTACATTCTGATGAGTGGAATATACGTTCCTGGCGTAAATAGGTCATCACTATTAGCCTTTAGTGAACGACCACCTATCGTCTGCAACCTTTTTTGTTTTTTGTTTATTTTGCAGTATATATATATATATATATATATATTGCGTATTTGGGCAACAATCTCTCTTTTATGCAGGTTTCATTGAAAATGACAGACAAGTTTTTTTATATAATTTTTCATATTTTCATATGGTGTTTTTCTTTTCAGAACTCAAATTTAATTAAGAATTATTCAAATTTACGCATATTTATTTACAAGTAAAACAAAATTCATTCTTGATAATGGCTAAAAGTATAGCTGAAAGCGCTCGAAAATACAAAACATTTGAACAATTCTTATATAATTTGAGTTCTGATTAAAAGAAATTCAATGAAATCATATGCCGTGGCCATGGTTCCGAACCCCGGGGTAAATTACCCCAGTGGAGTAATGAGCCAATATTTTGGGGGTAATGGATGTTCGGTTTGGAAAGAGGCAATCAGCTTATAATTTCACACTGTGTCCTTGGAATGAAGACCAAGAAACCTAGCAGACTCAACGTGGCAAACGACGACCGAATAGCCCTTTCAGTCACAAAGCCAAGAATAAATAAACTGGCACAGGCAATACAAGCTCAACACTCACATTAAGAATCACGACTAGGTTACAGCTACTATACCTCGGACCAGGACCGTAGCTGATGCTAAAAAAACACCGGGCACAGAGAAAATTGCCCGGATTTATTAGTTGACAATGTGATGACGTCATCAGTGTCATCCGTTTCCAGAAACTATGATTTTTGCGGATTTTTTCGGCTATTCCAATGGAAATTAGGCACAGAACGTGAACGAAAGCAGGAAATCGGGTTCGGACTTTCTCCCAAAATTAATAAATAAACAAACAGATTTTTACTGCGTTCATTCGGATGCTTTTTTTTTTTCGTTTTTCTTTCTTTCTTCCTTCTTTCTTTCTTTCTTTCTTTCTTTCTTTCTTTCTTTCTTCGTGAATTGTTTAGTTTGATTTCTGACGAAGACATTTTTCCTTGCCCGGATTTTCACTATGATTGCACGGATCGGCCTGGACCCGTGCCCGGTGTGTCCGGTAGTCAAATACGGCCATGCCTCTGATTATTATAGATTGGTACTATTGTATTGAATAATTTCCATAAACTTGGTCTGCTTTTGATGTATGAAAATATAATTACTTCTTTTCCTATATTACGGGTATTTGTTCATTGGGGTAATGGATAATAGTGAAATTGTATTTTGGGGTAATGGCAGCAAAAAGATTGGGAACCTATGCAGAGAGTGCTCGGTGGAACTATCATTGGCATTACATATTCAGCTTGCTTCAGGTGAGTTTCAATTACTTTCCAGTAAATTCCTTCCTCTGATGTTGCTTCCGAAACCGTGCTACACATGACGTCACTGATATGACACACATTCTATTGAAATATAGCCTTCCAATAGATGCCAGGATTTAATTAGAAAAACTTTTAGCTCTGATGCTGATAACATCTAGTTCCAGATAATGACCGAATTGATCTGAGGTGCTCACAGACAGACAAATCAAAAATATTAACTTTGGACAATTTAGATCCGATGTCACAATTTCTCAGAGTCTTTTTTGAAATTCTCTCTTTTTCCTGGAACCGTGTAATTTAGTAACTTTTTCGCGTTATATCTTCCCTTTGTACCCTACAATTTTGTTATAACGACAAAAGATTATGTTTCTTCGAGAAAAAATTTAAAAAATGTTCACAATGAGATTGGGGTTCCATTCTCCATCAAGGAAGTGTCAGTCATTTAAATTCCACACATAATACACGCGGTGGGCGATCATGTCTCAAAAGAGACATGACTGACTGTGCAGAAGATTATCCCGCAGTAGGTTGCCGTTGCTTTCTGTGGTAGACTGGTTGCCAGCCAAGGCTATAGAACCCAATCTGTCCTATAGCTAGAGGAGGAATAGATGTAATATATTATTAAGTAGTAATTAGTGGGGGATCAGTTTATTACTTCATAACAATATAAAACCGATCCCCCACTTTGTGCCCAGTAGAAGCCTTAATTTTCAACTATTATATTCAGTCAGTCAGTTAAGTGCCATATGTGATACACGCTTTGGCGATCATGTCTCGAAAGAGACATGACTGACTGTGCAGAAGATTATCCCGCAGTAGGTTGCCGTTGCTTTCTGTGGTAGACTGGTTGCCAGCCAAGGCTATAGAACCCAATCTGTCCTATTATTTGACTCAGCGCTAGAGGGGGAAGAGATGCAATATATTATTAGGTAGTAATTAGTGGGGGATCAGTTTATTACTTCATAATAATATAATTTATTACTTCATAATAATATAAAACTGCTCCCCCACTTTATGCCCAGAATCCAATCTGTCCTGGAGGGAAGAGAGGGATTAATACTTTTCCCAAGTGTATTTGCGTGTAAGTGAATGCAAGGAATTCAACTGGAATTCGAACTCGGCTTCCAGATTTGTCGTTCCGAGTCGATATCCACTGCACCACAATGCACATCCTAGGGTATCCACTGCACCACAATGCACATCAAGGAAGTGTAAATATTTCAAACCTTTTCCAGTGAAGATCTTGTGTGTAAAGCACGTCGCATGACCATTCCAAAGAAAAAATTAATTAAAACTATACTTCAAATAAATGCGGTTAAAACATACATTTTAATTATCCAAGGAGGAGATCAAATTTGACACAAGTTCGAATAAATATGCCCAGCACATGGGAATAGAGGTCAGCATTTGCTCAGTTTCGTTTTTCACTTCCCTTTTGGGACAACTCATGCGTCAGTGATTAACCCTGACTCCACTCCTTTTAATAAAATGGGAGAGTTGCTTCCTGTGGGGATGACCCCCCCCACTGGAGATGAACGTAATCATAAGAAATGCGGTTTGGTATTTATATTGACGCCCACTCGAACAGAATATGGTACAAGGCCGAGTTTAAAATGAGAACCGCACCCATAGACATCCATCTTCCTCGGCATTTACCGTTTTCTCCTCTTATGAAAAGGAACTACCCAAGAGGACGCCCATCACCCGTGGGTGGGATAAATAACATGGATCGCATTATTTTTTCTTGTTGGCCAGTGTCTGATCCAATTTGTATTTCTTGCTTCTTGAAGATATACTGATAAGATATACTGAGGTGTCCTACCATATCTGGTCGGGTGCTCTTGCTATCCACCTAGGTGTCCTTGACAAAATCCAACGGAGAGTCAGTAATGTGATAGATCCCGAATTGCCAGCTCGAATACAGTCACTTTCTCACCGGCGCAATGTGGCTTCCCTGTGTCTCTTCTACAAATACTTTCACGGCTTCTGCTCCGATGAACTTAGCTCACTGGTGCCCCCTAGGTATGAATTTACTCGAGCCACAAGATTAGCCACTAGGTCCCACCCTTTTACTGTGAAACCAATAAAATGTAAATGCAAATTCTACTCCATCATCTTCTTTTCTCGCAATTCCCGCCTATGGAATTCCATTCCATTTACTTACTTTTCCGACAGCTACAATATCCAAGAATTTAAATGTAAAGTCAATAGTCATCTCTTATCTCACTAAGCTACACTCTCATGCTCCTTTCTCCGTCCACTCCACTCTTATCAGTATTCTCATTCTTCTCTTACCCACTTACTGACACACCCGATAACCTGTCCCTCTTTTTCATAACTTTCCTCCTATGTAACCCCCTGCACAACAATGGCAGTAAGATGCCTTGCATGGGGCGATATGATTATAAAAAAAATGCATATTCAGAGTTTAAAACAATTTTTAAAAGATAACTCTTTTGTTATTAATTTCCTCTGGGTTTTGGTAATCCTTTTTAAAGAATAAATTGTTGACAATTTTTTTAAATTAAATTGTGTATTTATTTAAATAAATCCATTTTCTCTCTGCTTGCAAATAAGGGGAAATAAACACATGCCCGACAATGCAAAGTCAATACCCATCTCTTATCCACTTAACGCCAGCCCTTTCTACATCACCCCGTGTATCTTGTTCTTTTCCTTTCTCTCTACCTTCGCAACTGTCTTCACTCCTGAGTTCACATCCTTCCCTTGCTCCTTCTATTTCACCCACTGTAGCTGGTTCGTCTTTCTCTTCACTCTCCTCCTACTTAATACTTCAACTCTCTTATGTAACTCCAACTCTTTCTACATCACCCCGTGTATCTTGTTCTTTTCCTTTCTCTCTACCTTCACAACTGTCTTCACTCCTGTGTTCCCATCCTTCTCTTACCCTTTCTCTTTCACCCCCCTGTAGCTGGTTTGTCTTTCTCTTCACTCTCCTCCTGTCTAATACTTCAACTCTCTTATGTAACCCCCTGCACATCAGTGTCGTTAACGACTTGCTTGGGTTGATATGATTAAAAAAATGCAATGTGGTGTCGTGGATAATGTCTCGGAATGAGAAATCTGAGACTCGCAATAGTGACATTTTAAGTGTTTATTTTGAAAATCTAGCAAATGTAGATTTTAATCTGTAAAATAGCTATTTTTTTATGTTTTCTTCTTTAAAATAAGCTAGTTGATATGGTTTCTTTATTAAAAGATTTATTTCTTTATGTTTAACTCATTCTTTATTGATTTGTTTCTTTGATTTAACTGGATCTGTTCTTTTGTGTTTTTTTTATTTAAGAATAAAGCAAGCATATCGTTCAAAACAAACCTGTGACCATTCGATTGTTACACGATCGCGTTTACCTTTGTGCCACGAAGCTTACACGTCGCTTATGAAAGAAAAGATTACAAACTTGTTGAATCTTTCGACAATTTTGGTACTACCGTTTTACAGCTAATCTCTAAAACCTTCCACTCAAGGATGGATATATATATACATTAATACAATCTTTCTAAACATGGTGAAACATAGGTACGTCAAGACGCTAAGACTCTGTTTGGACGGTTGCGAATGCTGACGGCCATTGGTTGCTGGTGACCTGAAGGCATTAACTGTTGTTAACCCTCCTATAAAACAGTGAATGGAGGACAATTTCCTCACTCATGAAGAGGAGAGTAGAGACAGAAGAAATGTGGTTTTACGAGAAGCTAAGTTTTAGAGAAAATCGGAAAATATTCTTAACATCAGGAAGAGATTGTTGAAGATTCTGTGGCACTTTATCCCCTTTTTTCGCTAAAAATGTTGTCGTTGTTCACGGCTTCAAACTATGATATTCTCATTCTCATCATACATCTGTAGAGCAACATTTCTCTTGCCACACGTTTTTCTTCATTTATGATTAG
>JBBBDQ010000205.1:560000-612500 GCA_037127315.1 Ascarosepion bandense
TTGAAAAAGTTATTTCTTGTAATTTTAAAAATTGCGCGGTCAAAAATTCCTGCTACGTGAACGTTAAAAAAAAAACAAAAAAACTTAGCGTTTCATGATGAGCGTTCTTAAAAAAACAAAGAGTAAAATCAGTTATTGAAAATCACCTGAAGACACCACTCATGGTAGAAACCTGGATCGAGTCATAACTCCTTTACAAATGGAAAATATTCAAAAGTTCTACAATTAAAATTGTATTGAATACTTTTTAATACAAATGTGTGCTGGTCTAATTTTATTATGATCAAATACTAAGTAATTAAACACAATATATATATATATATATATATATATATATATATATATATATATATATATATATATATATATATATATAAACTGCCTTTTCTTATATTCTAATGAAGGGGAAATTCCTGTAATTTTATACCATTGACCTGAGATTATATTTATTCCTTTTTCTATTTTTGAATCGCCTTTTTTTAATTTTTAAAATTTATTTTTGCTTCGCTGAGTTTATATATATATATATATATATATATATATATATATATATATATATATATATATTTGTTTATTAAGTTGAAAAAGCTTGTCAAAAATGCTTCTAATTTCGAAATATCTTCTTCTTAAATACATCTGTTTGCTTCTTATTACTTTAATCAAAAATACAAACACATGTTCTCTGACTGCATCCGATTTTAATTACTATTTTCCGTATTACTTACTTAATTATTGAGATCTCCATTTTTTAAAACATGTGTTTAGAATTTGTGTTTCAGCCTAATTAGCAGTGCCATTTACTCTTTGACTGGAGTCGCCGAATCCGAACACTTCGCGTGAGAGTAAAGATTGCAGTTCTTTAAATTATGAGAATGTCAATTCAAAACAGATTTCTTTCGATATCATTTTCATCAAGAGAATAGGTACGAAACATAAATAAAAGAATAAGTGTTTCCAAAACAAAAACATTTTTCTGAATATGTTAGAACTAGCAGTATAGCCCGGCGTTGCTCGGGTGGAATGAAAGCCTTAAAACTAATCCATGGTCCTGGAGCTCAGACTCAGACTAAAGAATATTTGAAATAATAAGATAATAACGACAATTTACCAATCGCACCTAATATATATATATATATATATATATATATATATATATATTGACTAGCAGGTATAGCCCGGCGTTGCTCGGGTGTAATGAAAGCTTTAAAACTAATCCATGGTCCTGGAGCTCAGACTCTTTGGATGTTGGCACGAAAGACTAAAAAAAAGCAACAGTTGTTTCCAGTTAAAGCAAAACTGTAGACTGAAAGAAAAATCAATGGATGTAAGTCAAATTTTGATTTCCTGGTATCGATATCAAATAAGTTTTTTCGTCGTAAACTGAATTTTGAGGGCTAAATAAGTCCTCTGAGTAAATGGTATCATGGTTGAGACTAAGAACTACAATTATACCAACTTGGAGCCAAACCCGAAGCAAAAACTAAAATAAAAGGGCTGAAAAAAAAAATACAGACATGCAGGCAGATAAACAGACACACACACACACACACACACAGACATCTTGCCTTATATATATATATATATATATATATATATATATATATATATATATATATATATTCAAAATAATTCATTACAAATTGTCGGTTGCTTATAACCAAGTTTCGTTAAAATTCGTTAATTTCCGTAACATGTTTACGTTTGTTGACATTACGATACATTTCAGAGCAGATATGCTTGTTTACGGTAAATCGAAAATTGTGTTATATAAGCATAATAAAAACCTCGTCTGATCAAGAGGCTATCCATGGTCGAGTGGTCAAGACGGTACCAGATCAAATGGTATACTTCCCCTATGTAATAGTGGTCGCAGGTTCGAATCCTGCTGGATAGCACACATTTTCGTTATAAAAAATTTATCGTAAATAATCAGGCCGGTAGATATAAATATAAAAATACTGTTTAATTAAAAACAGAATATCTACTTAAATACGAGTATCAGTAAAAATAATGTTCAAAATAATTCATTACAAATTGTGGGTTGCTTATAACCAAGTTTCGTTAATTTCTGTAACATGTTTACATATATATATATATATTATCGATTTTCTGCACTATTGTAAGAACTACAACATTGAAACTTCTGAATATCGTTTCTGATGTCTTTGTCTATGAGTGTATCAAATTTGATTAAAATCGGACCACTCCTTCTAGAACACGATTTTTTTGATTATCGATTTTCGATATTTATCGGGGGTACCTCGACACAAAACCTAGCTAAGAACACTCGCAGACGCTTATAGTACAACTGTGTAAAATTTCAAGAAAATTGGTTCAACCGTTTCGGAATCTATAGGTAACGGACACACACAGAGACACACACACACAGACAGTTCCGTTTATAAATAAGTTTAGATAGGTTAACAGAATTAGTACTTTGTCTTTTGATGGTAATCATCCTTTAGGAATGACTTAGAGCCTTAGAAAAAATACACGTTAAATTGAAAGAGATGCGAATCTGAATAAGGAGAATGCAAGGACTCTGTAGCCCAATTGCTGATCAGACGAAGCACAAATAAAGAATAAAATTTAAAAAAAAACACCTTTTTAAAAGACCCTCTACGCGTTGTAGATGAATGTGCGTTGCGGTGCAGTAAATATCGGCTCGGGACGAAAAATCGGGGAGCCGAGTTCGAATTCCACTTGAATTCGTAGCATTCACTTACGCGCAAATACCCTGGGGAAAGTACTTATCCGTCTCTTCCCTCCAGCTATGGTTTAAATAACAGGACAGATTGGGTTCTTTAGCCTTGGTCGGTAACCAGTCTATCGCAGAAAGTAATGGCAACCTACTGCGGGAAAATCTTCTGCCCAGTCAGT
Organism: Ascarosepion bandense; assembly: GCA_037127315.1. Lineage (NCBI taxonomy): Eukaryota > Metazoa > Mollusca > Cephalopoda > Sepiida > Sepiidae > Ascarosepion > Ascarosepion bandense. Next base: position 562,881 of record JBBBDQ010000205.1, read on the forward strand.
CATGTCTCTTTCGAGACATGATCGCCCAAGCGTGTATACGTGCCATACGTGATATACGCTTTGGGCGATCATGTCTCGAAAGAGACATGACTGACTGGGCAGAAGCTTATCCAGAAGTAGGTTGCCATTACTTTTTGCGGTAGAGTGGTTGCCAGCCAAAACTATAGGACCCAATCTGTCCTATTATTTTACCCATAACTGGAGGGAAGAGATGGATTAATAACTTTTCTAAGGGTATTTATGAAGTGAATGCAATGAATTCAGCTGTCATTCGAAATCTGCTCCCCGGTTTCTTGTTCCGAGTCGATGTAAATTTTATCAGAATTAGGAAAACCCAAAGGGGCGCTGATAAGGTTTCGAGCTCGCCAGATAAATTTTATTAGTCTAGGTCGGCTACTGATTATATAATTAATAAACATGGCTAGATTCCCACACTAGTAGAAAAAAAATGCACTTACTACGGCGTTTAGTAGGCGTATTTACTAATTGTTGCTTTATAATGCTATGCATGCGATTGTTTAATATTGTAACTACAATGATAACAAAGTTTTGTACTAATGTACCAACTCATGACTGAACCTCACTGACTGTATAGTGTAATGTCTACCAATGTTAGTAGTTACAGTGGTTTTAGTGTCCTTGCTGCTGCTGCTGTTGGATACCTCAACTTGGCATCGCCCCAGTTCTTGAGGGCGGTTTAGTTTCGTAACTAACTGGTATTCATTTAAAAAGAGCAAAAAAAAAACAAAACTTTCTGGTCTGTTTATAACTTTGCTAGCAGTGTAGATAAAACGCAAGGGTTTTTGCACTTTTCACTTCAATTTTCAATCTCGACTGGACCTACTTCTTTCTTTCTCTCTCTCTCTCGTTTCGTATTTCTCTCTCTTTCTCTCTCTCTCTCTCGCTCTCTCTGTCTTTCTCTTTCTCTCTCTCTCTTTCTCTCTATTCTTCCTATATCAAGACTTTTTAATATTTTTTGTTCTTTTTCTTTGGACATTTTCACACGCATTCAATTTCTCTCTCACTCTCCCTTTCTTTTTCTTTCGTTCTCTCTCTTTCTCTTTTAATACAATTTAATCTCTTCGTTACCACTACAAGTTTCGGCATCCTTAGTTATTTACTAACTTAAATCTGTCTGGCACAAGGGCACAAGAAAAAGAACTCTTTAAGGATCGAAATATCCACTCAGTCATAATGATTGCAAGATCAACTCAATAAATTTTATTTACAGCAAGATACCCTCACAAACCACACATACACATACGTATATATACGTACATATATATATATATATATATATATATATATATATGTATATATATATATATTATCGATTTTCTGCACTATTGTAAGAACTGCAACCTTGAAACTTCTGAATATCGTTTCTTATGTCTTTGTCTATGAGTGTATCAAATTTGATTAAAATTGGACCACTCCTTCTATAACCCGATTTTTTCGATTATCGATTTTCGATATTTATCGGGGGTACCTCGACAAAAAACCTAGCTAAGAACACTCGCAGACGCTTATAATACAACTGTGTAAATTTTCAAGAAAATCATTTCAGTCGTTTCAGAGTCTATAGATAACGGACACACAAACACACACATACACACACACATACAGACACACACGGACACACAGAGAGACAAAGTTCCATTTATAAATAAGTTTAGATATATATTTTTTATCATATATATATATATATATATATATATATATATATAATAAAATATATCTCCAAATGAATAAAGAATATATAAACTACCTGATGAGACACTGATTTTTCTTCCAATGTCGAAACAAATTGTTTGTAGTTTGTTCATGTTCTAAAGTATAATTTATAATATATATATATATATATATATGCTATCGACTATAATTATTAGGCCACCCCAGTTTTTTTTTTAAAGAAATAATGTATTTTCTACTATTTTTAGTATTTATTGCCAAGTGGATAATTCTAAATGAAAATAGAATGGTTCTTTTGTTAATATTACTTTGCAAAGTATTACAAGGCAAATAGCGACAATTTACCCATCGCGCCCTGTAGATTTGCTATAAATATATCTATATATATATATATATATACACTACCAGCCATAATTATTAGGCCATCCCAGTTTCCTAAAAGAAATTATGTATTTCATACTATTTTTAGTATTTAATGCCAAGTGGATAATTCGAAATGAAAATAGAATGGTTCTTTTGTTCTTTGTAAAATTTTACAAGGCAAAGAAGCAAAGATGAACTCGTCCGAATCACCCTAAATTTTCTTCATTTTTTCATTGATGAAACTGCAATATAGGTAATTATTAAATATTTATAAATTCATTTGATGCACATGTCATTGTGCAGTATTTACGAAAGAACCATTCTATTTTCATTTACAATTATTCATTGGGTAATAAATACTCAAAAATAGTATGAAATACATCATTTCTTTTAAAACACTGGGGTGGCCTAATAATTATGTCCGGTTGTTTATATGCGATAACGACATATAAAGAATTGTATTGAGGAAATTGTAAGACAACATTTCACAATACCTAAGCAATATTCTGTCATCAGAATGTGGGATATTTAAAAACAAAGATGATGAAAGAAAAAGAAAAAGAATATCAGAACAGACATAAAGTTATTTCCGAAAATGTTGAAACTACCAGCGTGTCTTGTTTATTTATGCGCATGTGTAGTTACTACAACGTCAACAAACCCAGTCCAATGTCGTCCTGGCGGAGGAAACAAGTAAATATTTGAGTAAATAAAATTTTCGTTTCGCCGTTGCTGAAGAAGCGAGGATCTCCTCGTAGAAATGGTTATTCAACTGATTTAAATATCGACATTTTCCTTTTATATATATATATATATATATATATGAAAGTGAACAATGAGGTTGTTACGCTGCGTCTGTATCTATGATATTAAGTCTTTAACACTTTTAGCTATAGATATTTAATATCTTAAAACTATACATTTTATCACATATGTATATATATATATATATATATATATATATATATATATATATATATATTTTTTTTGTGCAAGCTTTATTAAAGATGACAGACAAGACTGCTATTAAGTTTTTAATTAGATGATTTTTGCATTCCTATAAGTGATATCTTTTCAGGATATAAACAGTGTCAAAACATGTGGATCCAAGCACTTCCGTTTAACCTATTGGCCTTTATCAACGTTTTGTTTTTTTTCTTTTAACTGAACATGTACGTTTTTTATTCATGAATTTAATTTTTTTTTTCAATATCTGAATTCATAATATACACACTATACAGATTTACCTATATATATATATATATATATATATATATATATATATATATAGTTCCACATACTCACGCAGAAAGAAAGAAAAATACTGGATTTTAAAATTAAATATATATAGGCTAGGGTTAAATAGGGACTTAGGTGTTTTGAATCTTTATAAATATTTCAATAGTTAAACATTTTTTAGATACACTTAAAAAAATTTCTTTAAAACAACATTTAAAAGTATTATTACAGTAAGATTTATGTTTAAAAATATTTAAAAAAATGTCACGTGATGTCAACATCTCGCGACAGACGCTTCTAGTTTAAATTTTAAAATCATTTGTTTCTGATGAAAGGCCGAGGACGGTCTGAAATATCAAATATAATAATAGAAATAAATAAATACTGTCAAAAAAATACATTTTTAAACTTACAACTGTTTAGTAGTTTTTCCTATATATATATATTAAAGTTTTGTAATTTGCTTGAGGCATTGTGTAAAATATGTATATGGTTATGTCTTGAAGGCTGTCACAATGCGTTGAGTAAAATAAAGGAAGGTAAAGAAGTGTTTGGGTATAACCTATTTATTAAATATTAATATTTCGAGATCAAAATCTCATCTTCAGAATGGCAGAGAAGCTTGTGTCTGTCCGAGTGTGTTCACGGCCTTTCAAGCTTCTCTGACGTTGTCTCTTATATTTAATAGAATATGTTTAGAACATATATATATATATATATATATATATATATATATATATATATATATATTACGTTTTAGAACATGTACAGGACATATATAGAAAAAAAATTATGTACATGTTCTAAAACATAATTTATAATAAATATTGACAGCTCTATACATCATATATCGAGCACTGCTATATATATATATATATATATATATATATATATATATATATATATATATATTCTACCGGTTATAATTATTGGGCCACCCCAGTTTAAAAAAAAAAGATGTATTTCATAATATTTTTAGTATTTATTGCCAAGTGGATAAGTCGAAATGAAAATAGAATGGTTCTTTTATTATTATTATTACAAGGCAAATAGCGACAATTTACCCATCGCATCTTGTAGATTTGCTCTCTCTCTCTCTCTCTCTCTCTCTCTCTCTATATATATATATATATATATATATATATATATATATATATATACATATACTACTGGCCATAATTATCAGGCCACCCTAGTTTTTTAAAGGAAAAGATGTATTTCATACTATTTTTAGTATTTATTGCCAAGTGGATAATTCGAAATGAAAATAGAATGTTTCTTTTGTTAATACAGCACAATAATATGTGCATCAAATGAACTGTTTTGGTGTCCAGTTTTTGTGCTCTCTTCCCCATGATAGTCTCTTCTTCTTATTGGTTAGCTGAAGCAAAGGCTTCCTGGCTGCCTTGTAAAATATTGCAAAAGATCCATTCTATTTTCATTTAGAATTATCCACTTCGGAATAACTACTAAAAATAGTATTTTTTTCACATCGCTTTTTAAACACACACACACACACACACACACACACACACACACACACACACACACACACACATATATATATATATATATATATATATATAATTTTTTTTAAAGATATATTTATTTATTAGTTCGATAAATTTTATTAGTTAAACATTATTTTTATTGTCCCAGAAGATCTAAAAGCGTGTCGGATATGAAGGTGGTTTCTCCTACTAATAGGGACGCATATTTGAATCCTACCGGAGAGCTCATATTTATTTCATATGATTTCTCGAATATATAGGCCGGTAGAGGAAAATAAATAAATTTACTGTTTAATAAATAAACGGAGCGTCTACTCAAATAAATAAATTTACTGTTTAATAAATAAACGTAGCGTCTACTCAAATATGAGTATCCACTAAAAATAACCTTTAATAAGTAATATATATATATATATATATATATATATATATATATATATATATATAGCCCTCTCGTGCCCCCTATGTATGAATTTACTCGAGCCACAAGACTAGCAACTAGGTCCCACCCTTTTACAGTGAAACCAATCAAATGTAACTGCATCTACCCTTCAGCTTCTTTTCTCGCGCTTCCCGCCTGTGGAATTCCCTTCCATTTACTTGCTTCTCCGATAGCTACAATCTCCAAGAATTTAAATGTAAAGTCAATAGTCATCTCCTATCTCACTAACCTGCATCCTCTCTCTCATTCTCCTTTCTTTGTCCACTTCACTCTCATCAGTATTCTCATCCTTCTTTTACCCACTTCCTGACACCCCCATAACCTGCCACTGTTTCTTATAAATTTCCTCCTATGTAACCCCCTTCGCACCAGGGGCAGTAAACTGTCTTGCTTGGGGCGATAGGATTATCAATAAATACGCTCCAAAAGAGAATCTGTAACATGATAGGTCCTAACCTGGCAGCTCGACTCCAGCCACTTTCTCATCGGCGGGATGTGGCTTCCCTCTGTCTATTCTACAAATATATTCATACCTTCTGCTCTGACAAACTTAAGTCACTGGTACCCCCGCCACAAGAATTTACTCGTGCAACCAGACTGGCAACAAGGTCCCACCCATTTGACAGATCAACCAAATGCAGGCGACAATTCTACTCCCTCAGTTACTTTTCTCGCATGTTTCACCTTCTCTGTACTATACAACCTTTAGGAATTTAAATGCAATGTCAATTCCAATTTCTTATACATTGACTCCAGTTCTTTCTACATCATCCTGTATATCTTGTTCTTTTCCTTTCTCTCTACCTTCGCAACTGTCTTCACACCTCTGTCTCCATCCTTCTTTTGCCCTTTCTCTGACACCCACTGTAACTGGTCCGTCTTTCTCTTCAATCTTTTACTCTTATGTAGCCCCCTGCGCATCAGTGGTGGTACCGCCTTGCTTGGGGTGAAATTATTACAAAAATGTTACTTCCTATACAACTCTGCTTTATAAGAAAAAACATAATCCAGACGTCTTTCGAATCTCTTCGAAACGGTCTCTCACTCAAATGCTTCCCACATATAATAATCAAAAGGGGGTTGCATACCGGGGAGTTTGGTGGCCAGATATAAGGGCTGATGTGACTAATAACCATAACTGGGTTCTTCTGCTTATGTAATATGGTGTAGAGTCCTATTCGCCAGAAATAGGGTCTTCTAGCAGTCACCCTCTTGACCCAGAACAGCACTACCTCCTCAAGGCACTTGAAGTAGCCCTACGAGTCTGAAGCTCTGATTTGTTGGTCAGGTTGTCAGATCTTTTATTATCAGAATGATAAATGTTTTTTCTGAGCTACTGTATCTTCGTAATCACCATTAGACTCATCCATCTTTTTTCGAATTCTCTGCACTGTCCTTAGATTGATATCCAAAAACTTTGAAATGATTTGCATTAGATCTTCCGGTACGAATACCAAGCAGGCCAGCATGTCGTTTCTAAATTTCTGGCAAATTGAATTGCGTCATGGCGCACTTTATCTCACAGACGGTGCCCAACTGACCCTACTACACTGTGTAGTCGACAATTTTTTTTTTTTTTTTTTTTTAAACAAACTACGTCCATGCGCAAAATTAATGATATAAAACGGTAACAATTTACTTATGGCACCCTGGATAGATAAATAGATAGATAGATAGATAGATAGATATGAACAGACTGAAATGATAGATAGATAGATAGATAGATAGATAGATAGATAGATAGATAGATAGATAGATATGAACACACTGAGATAAATAGATAGATAGATAGATAGATAGATAGATAGATAGATAGATAGATATGCACAGACTGAGATAGATAGATAGATAGATAGATAGATAGATAGATAGATATGAACACACTGAGACAGATAGATAGATAGATAGATAGATAGATAGATATGAACAGACTGAGATAGATAGATAGATAGATAGATAGATAGATAGATAGATAGATATGAACAGACTAGATAGATAGATAGATAGATAGATAGATAGATAGATATGAACAGACTGAGATAGATAGATAGATAGATAGATAGATAGATAGATAGATAGATAGATATGAACAGATTAGATAGATAGATAGATAGATAGATAGATAGATAGATAGATAGATAGATATGAACAGACTGAGATAGATAGATAGATAGATAGATAGATAGATATGAACAGACTGAGATAGATAGATAGATAGATAGATAGATAGATAGATAGATAGATAGATAGATAGATAGATATGAACAGACTGAGATAGATAGATAGATAGATAGATAGATAGATAGATAGACAGACAGATAGATAGATAGATAGATAGATAGATAGATATGAACAGACTTAGATAGATAGATAGATAGATAGATAGATAGATAGATAGATATGAACAGACTGAGATAGATAGATAGATAGATAGATAGATAGATAGATAGATAGATATGAACAGACTGAGATAGATAGATAGATAGATAGATAGATAGATAGATATGAACAGACTGACATAGATAGATAGATAGATAGATAGATAAATAGATATGAACAGACTGAGATAGATAGAGAGATAGATAGATAGATAGATAGATAGATAGATATGAACAGACTGACATAGATAGATAGATAGATAGATAGATAGATAGATAGATAGATATGAACAGACTGAGAGAGATAGATAGATAGATAGATAGATAGATAGATAGATAGATAGATATGAACAGACTGAGATAGATAGATAGATAGATAGATAGATAGATATGAACAGACTGAGATAGATAGATAGATAGATAGATAGATAGATAGATAGATAGATAGATAGATAGATATGAACAGACTGAGATAGATAGATAGATAGATAGATAGATAGATAGATAGATAGATAGATAGATATGAACAGACTGAGATAGATAGATAGATAGATAGATAGATAGATAGATAGATAGATAGATAGATAGATAGATAGATATGAACAGACTGAGTTAGAAGTGTTTTTGTTTAATGGAATCTTTTTCTACACAACTGTCCATCCCACACGCACATATATACACATGTACGTACATCAATAATAATAAAATAATTACCCAGATAGTAATTATTTCTCTCCATTATTTTCAGTCCATTTAATTCATTGATCTATATCAATCGGAAAAATCTAATTGAAATCAATGATAATTTCCGATCAAAATTTAACAAAATCTATGTGTCAAGTTACACTTTTATTGATCCCCATGCATATACATTATTTGAAAAGAAGGCGAACAGTAATTGATCACATTTATTTTGAGATTACATACACAATTATATTTGCTAATACAATTATTACACTGACAAATTTTATTTTATAACTATATCATTGTTATAATGAATCTCATTGTAATAATATAACCGATACAAAAACTGCTATGTAGAAAAAAAAGTGTCGTCGGCCATACGTGTGATCCAACACGGATCTCCAGCAACATACGTAACCGTTGAATGAAATATTCTATTAGGATCACGTGACCATAAGTATTTATTATATAAAGCACTCAGGCAGAAGTCTGAGTTTGTTTGATGTTGAGAATCAAGTCGAAAACCAAACCTGGTCGGAATCTCTGCCTCCGAGAGGAGAGGAACCCAGACGAAGCTTAGCCGAAGGGCGGAGTCTCGTCTGGGGAAAATTAGACTAGGTACCCGACCCTACCATGTGTAGGATCTATGGGAAAATCTTTTCCCCGGGCTTAGGGCTATGATTCCCCACTATAATAAAACTTTGCGTCATATTCCGCCTTAATGGAAAGGCAAATAAATACCGTTCTGCGATTTGCACTATTCCAGTGAAGAGAGTGTTTATGAGTGAATTACTTAAGAGAATTATTCGGAGAGCATTATTGTACATTATTCGAAGGATTCGTTTAGTCCGTTGACTTTACGCAAAGATACCTACATATTATAACTCATTAGTAGAGAGTTACCAAAAGTTTCCTTTCTGAATAACGTTTCGAAAAAACTAATGTTATAAAAGTATTGTATACTTAATTAGTTCAAAATTGATTCTCGCCAAGAAAGTTCTTTAAGAGGTTAAAGCAAATGTGCAGCTCTTAGAAACCGTTCTTTTCATATCAGCTTGACAAAAATAATTGCAAAGACATTGGATATTAGCGTAAAATGCATAAGAATAAAAAATATTTGTTTATTAACGCATAAAAAGGAAAGCACATTTTGTAAAAATACGTAAACTAACATAGCGTAATTTCTGGAACAATAACAAGATTATGTATTTGTCTAAACTTCTATGATAAAGGTATCATTTACATTAGTTACATTGTTTGGACTGTTGTCCTCATCGTTATTGCCATTTTTACCACATTTCGGTCATTGTACGCTCCTGCCTTCTTCAGGTGCTAGAAAGTTTTAATCGAACCCTTTATTTCGATCACTGAGGTAGATTGTTCTCGTTCCATATGCGATCCTACTTCCGAGTGCGATGTGATTATCTCCCTTTAGCTCAACTCTAAGTTATTTATTGTGTATTATTCAAAAGATTCGTTTAGTAGGTTGACTTTACGCAAAGATACCTGAATATTATAACTCCCTTATAGGGAGTTATCAACTTCACGAAAAACTAACATTATAAAACAGACCTGTTTCACTTACTGTCCACCTAATTTTTGGACCACCCTGTATTGCTCTTCCTATGATTATTCCCGTGTTCCCTCCGCTGTGAATTGCATATCTTTATTTTATGGGAGAACATATTTTACCAGTTCTACATGGGAACAAGATGCCGCAGTACACCGTTTTACTTGGAGCGATATTCTGGTTGTGTTGGGGTTACATTTTCTCGATGATTGTCTTCTCGACCTCATCACTGAAAAGCCTGCATTTGCTCGCAGTTAATGTGTTGATATTTATTTTGACGTTGACAAGCAGAGATTTTTTTTTTATCATATCACCCCAAGCAAGGCGGTGACGCCACTGAGGCGCATGGGGCTACTTAAGAGTAGAATGATTGGGAAAGAGAAAGCCGGAAACCACATCCTAAACAGGAAACAAGGGATGAGCCTCTTTGCCTGTTCAAAAGACGTGGGTGGAGTGTGAACCGGGCGATAGTTAAGTCTATCTACTCCAATTAAAACATTCCATGAATACCACAACACAACGTTGATCGTCACGGTATTTTGCGTTTCACTTCCAGCCCTAACCCAATCTCCTTATCATAAACGGGGATTGATAAATTACACTAGTGTACGTTATACGCTTCAACGCAATGTTTTCTTACGTCATGAGCTTCGCAAGGCCATCTGAATATAAACGTATTTTTGTTTCTACTTACACCTCGATAGTGTCTTTTAGGCCACTTATGTAAGAGAAGGAAGAAAGACTGCTTAGTCTCTACGTTACACACTCACATAAAAAACGAAAATACGATACAAAAGGAAACTTGCATAACATATATTTATTTTATTTTATTTTATTTTCATTTATTCTTGTTTGTTTTCAGATCTCGAACTAGTATAGTAAGAATTTGCTTTCATGTCTGCATTTTGAGATGAGCTATGCTCATTTATTTAGTACTTTCTTTCACATCCAGTTTACAGTTTTTAGATTGACTGTTTTAGGCTGATGTTCTTTTCTTTATTTTCCATGATATTTTCGGTGTGATTTTATTTTTGTTTTTAATGTCTAAGGTATGTCGAGAAAGCATTGTGCTGTACACATATTTACTATCTATAAAGGATGGGTTGTGAGCGCAGTTTCTTTGTTTCCATGAGCCTTACACTAATTCTATGTATTTTATTTCGTTATCTACTTATTTCAAAATGGCTTGTTATATTGTAATATATGGCCTGAAGATTACGTTTATCCTGAAACAGACAGTCGCCTTCAATGTTCACTTTTATATTTACTGACGCTCTATCCATGATATTGAGCAATTTAACCCATTGAAACCCAGATCCAGACACATATACCCTTTGACTCATTAGACAACTTGAGGCCCCATCAGCACTCCAGCCACAGCAGAAGTGGTGTTTCTTGGGCATGACAGACTGACGGATCTCATCCCTCTCCATCGATATAGCATGCCTTAAAACTATTTCTTATCATATATATATATATATATATATATATATATATAAAGACAAACTTATAACTATACTCGTGTCGAAAAGCCCTCCGCGGATCTATGTGGAAGGAAAAATGGCTGTTAAAAAAAAAAAGAGCTAAGCACATGAAGATCAGTTAAATGGATTCGGACCGAGTCAGTACGTAGCCCAAAGAAAAAACCCTAAGATGTGTAATCAACTAACAAAAAAGCGCTCAATACAGGTATACTTTATATATATATATATATAAAACCAAGTATAGGGTACGTATGGATGGAATAATATTCCGTATCCAAAGAAACACTATTCTTGAAAAAAGTGCTCAATACAAAGTAGAGCTAATAATATTTATTCATAAATTATAACATGGATATGTTATAATATCACTACAAAAGTAGCTATTTTTTCGACACTTCTTGTGTTTTATCAAGTGATGAGGTTTAATTCAAAGGTTAAAAACAAGCAAAACCCCTTTAATCAGGGAGGCATTGTTGAATAGACAATTGTGGACCAATCAGAATAAAGTAACTTCATGTGTGCGTATAATCTGTATATGTGTCTGTTTGCCAGTGTATGTGTGTATACTCGTCTATTTGTCCATGTGTGGATGTTTCTAGCTTTATATGTGTGCGTTCATGTCTTTTCCTCGTTTAATATATGAATAGCTTTCTAAATCTAATAATTTGTTAAACTTAGAATTTAAAATTCACATAAAAAATAAAGTAGATCTAATAGTTAATTAATAATGCTGATCCCAATTTAATCAAATATTAGATGCTCCCCAAAATTATTTTTGAGTCTACTCTTGCTTGTTTTTAACCTTTTAAAATCCTTCAGCTTAAAATAAACCTCATCACTTGATAAGACACAAGAGGTGTTGAAACAAAATAGCTACTTTTGTAAAAATATTATAACATATTCATGTTATATATATATATATATATATATATATATATATATATATATCAAGCAATTAGAGGAATTATGCAAGGAAGAATGGGGTTAAAGTAACGGTGGATCAGTGTGGAAAACTTGTGGCCAACTACAGAAAGCGACTGGAAGCAGTGAAACCAAAACAGAGGCTGCGCAATAAAATATTAAATTGATGTATCCAATACTTTTGCATAGGGTAATTTTGAACTTTGATAAAAAATGAATTCAACCATGTGTTTTTAATTTTCCTTCCAAATACAAATAAAACAACTTTACGAGATATTACTTACCAAATATCAGGCAAAATGGTGAACATAAACTAGAGTTATAACAGAAAATAACATGTAGCCAATATTTATGCGTGTCACTATATATATATATATATATATATATAGTACTGTGCAAAAGTAGTAAGATAAGAACTATTTATCTTTTATGAGGCAGATTGACAGAAAATAAACACTTTAATTAAAGTGATTTTGTTTGATTTACTCAACAAACGCTTTAACAAGAACAAATACTTGTTACAAAATAAATTTAATATTTAGTATAATAGCCTTTTGCTTTGATCACAGCCTTCATTCTGTCAGGCATTGACATCACAAGCTTCTTCAATGTATCTAATGGTATATCATGCCAAGCAGCTTGTATTTGTTCCCAAAGGTGTGTCTTGCGAAGTAACATTACATTTATCAATTTTTTATCGAAAATATCCTACAGATGTTCAATAGGATTGAGATCAAGGCTTTGTGGGGGCCAATTCAAATTCCGAAACTTTCCTTCCTCTTCCTTTTTAGTTAAATAATTCTTACAAAGATTTGACTTTTCACCCTGTATTTGAATTTTAGTGAGGTTTTTAGGAAAATAACCCCTATCCTAATAATTTTACGCACTACCGATATTGTGCAAAAGTGTTAGGACAGGGGTGATTTTAAACTTTATTTTGATACCTCATAAAAGATAAAATAGTTCTTGTCCTAATACGTTTGCACAGTACTGTATATTGCTCACAAACCGTGTTATTAAGCCTGCCAATCGATGATAGCACTGACCTAGTTGTGGAAAAATCTATTATTTTTTTTTTATCAGAGTTTGTATGGAAATAAATGGGTAAAGGCAGCCTTAATCTGTTAATGTCAACATGTAACCTGCTCTTAGCGATCCGAGGATTATACACAATCTACACATTTTACTCGGGTGAAACTCTGCTTTGAGAAGAATCTCGGCTGTGTACTACCCCACACCTAAGTATGCCTTTATTGATAACGGAAAATTATGAGACACAATCATATTTTAATGACCAACCCGATACGTCAATCAATTCAACGTCACATTTTTTGTTGCGTTATGCATAGATAGCCTGGTTACTTTGCCAAATACTGCAGACATCAGGGTCTACACTTGATCTTAATGCAGATGTGATCTTTATAAGACATACCCGTGGTCACTATGTATAAATACGTTTTTATGTGCAGTTAGTGATGATTGTGGGTATTTCGTCAGGTTAGATTGACTTGCGGGGGAAATAGTACAGTTGTTAATGGTTTTTTCTTTTCCTTTATTTTTGTCAGTGATTTAATAATTGATTATGTATTTAGAGAGATTAAGGTATTAATCCATCTCTTCTTGTTCAAGCTATGGGTTAAATAGCAAAACAAATTAGGTTCTACAGCCTTGGTTGGCAACCATTTATGGGAAAAGAGAAATTTATCGCCCGGTTCTCACTCCACCCACGTCTGTTGAACAGGTTAAGAGGCTCATCCCTTGTTCCCTGTTTAGGATGTGGTTTCCGGCTTTCTCCTTTCCCAATCTTCTCACTTTGTTTTCTTGTTTTTTTTTCAATTGGAGTAGATAGATCTATCTATCACCCGGTTCACACTCCACCCACGTCTATTAAACAGGTTAAGAGGCTCATCTCTTGTTCCCTAATTAGGATGTGATTTCCGGCTTTCTCTTTTCCAATCTTTTCACTATTACGTAGCCCCCTGCACATCAGTGGCGTTACTGCCTTGCTCGGGGTGATACGACTAATATATATATATATATATATATATATATATATATATATATATATATATATATACTATCCGCAATGTTACAAAAATAACCAGTAAAAAAGTCAGAACTCTTGGAAGGCAACACCATAACAAAAAACATTGTAACAAAGCCAGAAATGTCTTAACTAAACAAAACTACGAAACAAACGAGTGACAATCAAAACAACAAACCGAGGCATAAACACAACCTATGCAGCAACAACAAGTGGAAATACGTTGGAAAAACCTAATCTGATAGAAATAAAATATATATATAAAGCTTTCCAATACAGAAAGAGGAGACCTTCAGTTTCGTTTTAGAATTTACCGCCAAGATCCAAACAAAGAAACATAGTAGACACTAGGGTAAAAAAGAAATCCTAAACAAAATGATTTTGATTTCACCAAAGGTTTCATTCAAGACGTAATCACTGTTACTATAGAAACCAACAATTGAAATACATTATCACTGAGACACGAAAATGAACTAAAGAACCGAGCGAGAAATAAGTAAATCCACATCAATCCTATCAAGAGGGGTGGGATTGTGATCATGAACAAGAATCTAAATAAGTTAAAACCTGAAGAAAGACTTTGTAGTGGACGAAGCGTCCGATACTAATTTAAGTTTACGAGTCGACTCGACGTAACATGGGGTCATGAAATAAAACAGGCAATAAGAAAGACGAGTAGGCGAAAGTAACAAGAAAAACAATATATTAACAAAGGTTACATAGGGTTGACAGCATGCATAAAATTAAGGAAAGAGAAGTTCTTTCCCTGGTGAGAAAATAAAAAATTGCGCCCCTAATTGCTACCCGCAATTACCACGTGACGTTCCCCGCTTTTATTGGCATCGTTTACGCGGGAACTAAGTTATCACGTGAACGCTGAGTGACCATGTGTGTGTGTGTGTGTGTGTGTGTGTGTGTGTGTGTGTGTGTGTGTGTGTGTGTGTATCAAGCCCCACAACTTTACTCTATCGCCCGTAATAATTGTCACAGAAAATACATAGGAGAAACCTCAAGAAATCCAAATAAAAGATTATATGATCACAAAAGAGACATTTTGCAAAATAATACGACATATGCGTTGGTTGCCCACCGTAATGAGACTGACCACAATTTGACATAAAAATTTGCTACTTTAATCAAAGAAGAAAATAACTGACTACGACGTAAATGTCTAAAGAGTGCCTTAATTGCAAGGCCATCTACAATAAATCTGCGTCCTGGTTCTTACATTTCACGATTCCTAACCTGATGCTGGCAGGCAGGATAGAAGGAAGGAAAGACAGAGGAAGGCAGCGGATAACATATTTGCAGGGCCTGATCAGGTGGATAATGGAACGGGGGTTGCGAGGCGTAACAGGAGCAAACATACTAAGAGCCAGGGATAGGGAGACGTGGAGAACAATGATCGCCTACGTCCTGAAAGAACAGGGCATATAGAAGAAGGAGAATATCACAGTCTTCTAATATCTACTAAATAAAGTGATGGAAAAAAAAGAAAAAGACCGTAAATAAGTTCGGCTAGAAAAAAAATTACATCCCTAACACTCCTTTGCCGTGCGCATGCGTAGTCATAAGAAAAGAAAAATTAGTCCGATGAAGTTCTCTACGTCGAAACGCCTCAAAAGTAAATTTCTACTTTGTCATACTATTTCCCCCATATATATATATATATATATGTGTGTGTGTGTGTGTGTGTGTGTGTGTGTGTGTGTGTGTAGAGAGAGAGAGAGAGAGAGAGAGAGAGAGAAATTGTATGACAATATATATATATATATATATAAAACATGTTATATTATCTTTATAAAAAATGGCCGTTTTCTTTCGACACTAAGTGAGTCTTATCAGTTAGTGTCGAAACGAAATGGGAGATTTTATCTATTTATCAACGGTCTGAACGAAACATGTGTAAAGATTTTTCTTTACATTTCTGAAATAAATTCTGTATTTATAACCATTTAATTATGTGTCGAGGTTTCTTCTCAGTATATATATATATATATATATATATATATATATATATATATATATATATACGTTTAAAAAAAGAGAGGGAAGGTGAGAGATTTATGAATTGATATAGATATAAACAGATATGAATAGATATTAACAAATATATATATATATATATAGATAGATAGATAGATAGATAGATAGATAGATAGATAGATATGAACAGACATAGATAGATAGATAGATAGATAGATAGATAGATAGATAAGTGAACAGACAGATAGATAGATAGATATGAACAGACATAGATAGATAGATAGATAGATAGATAGGATAGATAGATAGATAGATAGATAGATAGATAGACATGAACGAACATAGATAGATAGATAGAGAGATAGATAGATAGATAGATAGATATGATCAAGACTGGGATAGATAGATAGATAGATAGATAGATAGATAGATAGATAGATATGAACAGACTGAGATAGATAGATAGATAGATAGATAGATAGATAGATAGATAGATAGATAGATAGATTTTAACATATATTGCGCTAGCATCTAGCTATCTATCTATCTGAACTTTGTTTCCTTCTTGTGTGAAGTGCACTTGTTTCCCGCATCCTTTCCACACAAACGCACTGTTCTATATCTCTGCCGTATAATGGATCCATTCATAAATCAAAATTGCTTGCTTGTCTGGGACGATGCGAGATCAGAGCTCTTTATTTCTATTTTAACACTATACACTGCAAAATGCACCACAGTGACTCGGAGGTAACAATGGGTTTCATTCACAAGACACATCACCGTCTCTGGCAAATACATTATATGAACACACACACACACACACACACACACACACTAACGGACGGAAATATTTAACAATCAAATAATAAATCCCGAGAGAGAAAGAGATGGAAGGGAAGAGGGATGTACATATGCACACAGCGAACGAGACGGAAACACAGGTTACCTTGTTAATATATATATATAGTCATCCGTAGACAGATCTGTTTCGCTGTATCACAGCTCATTAGTGCGGTTAGACATCCGATTGCTTTTACCCAGGATTGAAACCCGACAAAATTAGCGTCAATCGGCGATTCTACCTCTGAGCTATGGGCAGTGGGTAGAAGGAAGCAGACTTTTAGCGTATGATGTGTCATACGCCAAGAGATAGAGTGCTCTAATTCATTACTGAATGAGCGATGCGTAGATGCTAAAGTGGCTACTGTTTTTCAAAGTCTACCATTCTTCCAAAGTGCTCAATCAGGGTGTGAGAGCGTAAATAGTCACCCGAAGAAACACACATATATATATATATATATATATATATATATATATATATATATATATATATATATATACGATGGATACATCGTTGCCGTTTTTTATTTTTAATTTAAGCATGCGAGTTGTTGTTTATTTTACAACTGCATCATATGGTATGCGTCATAGGGTGGCTGATGGAAGATCCTATGTGTGGCAACAGGACACTGCACCATGCCACGCAGCAGGAGAATCCAGTCTTTTTTTTTTTCGTTCCTTTAATTTTTTTGTGTATCTATCTACTCTGTTTCTATCTGGGTATATCTATCTCTATCTCTCTGTTTCTCTACCCCCCACCCACAGTCTTTTGTGTGTTTGGTGTTTTTTTTTTCATGTATTATCGCAGATTCTCTTTTGCTATCACTCACTTCTAAGAAAAAAAAAACTGAAGCCGTATACTTTTTTTTAAGTCCACTTAATAAATATTTTTTGTGAATAAATATTTTGGTCTCTTGTAAATACGTTTTTTAAAATTTTAAATTGAATTATGCTGAATGAATTTCTTTAAAGTGACGTTATTTTCTTATGTTCTCATTTATTTATTACCAGATTACATACTAAAATTCTAATATGTACATTCTGATGAGTGGAAATATACGTTCCTAGCGTAAATAGATCATGACTATGGGAGCCTTTAGTGAGCGACCACCTACCGTATGCGACCGGGGATTAGGGAGGGTCGCATACGACAGGTTTCACTGTATTTTTATAAACCTTGGAAGTTAGGTTGTTGGTCTATGTTCATGATTTAGTGGAGGGTGTACAGATAATCTTAAATACAATAGCTTATCGGGAAGTTCGCTACTAGTCAGTCAGTATAAGTGCTATACATGATACACGCTTTGGGCGATCATGTCTCGAAAGGGACATGACTGACTAGACAGAAGATTATCCCGCAGGAGGTTGCCATTGCTTTCTGCGGTAGACTGGTTGCCAGCCAAGGCTACAGAACCCAATCTGTTCTATTATTTTCGACTCGTAGCTAGAGGGGGAAGTGATGTATTATATTATCAAGTAGTAATTACTGGGGGATCAGTTTATTACTTCATAACAATATAAAATTGATCCCCCCCCCCACTTTATGCCCAGTAAAAGCTTTAATCATGTTTCCAACTATTATATTCAGTCAGTCAGTTAAGTGCCATAGGTGATACACGCTTGGGCGATCATGTCTCGAAAGGGACATGACTAACTGGGCAGAAGATTATCCTGCAATAGGTTGCCATTGCTTTCTGTGGTAGACTGGTTGCCGACCAAGGCTATAGAACCCAATCTGTCCTATTATTTACCCTATAACTGGAAGGAATTGACGGATGAATACCTTTCCCAAGGGTATTTGTGCGTAAGGGAATACAATGAATTCAGCTGGAATTTGAACTTGGCTCCCTGATTTCTCGTTCCGAGCCGATATGCAATGAAACTAGTAAGTTATAAAAAATAAATCATTTTTTGTAACTATCGGCTTGTAGCAAATGATTTCTATTTCATTAAAAGACGTTCTTCCTTTTTTCACCCTTTTTTTTTTGTCTCCTGCTTCTTTTCGCTTTTCCTGTAACAATCGACTGGTTTTGAGTTCGTGCCAAATAAGCTGGTACCAATTTTGAAGGAATGTGTTCCATCCTCTTAAAGAAATAGAGAATAAAAGTAACGATTTCATTAGTAGAAATCTACGCACTAAAAGCCATATATTCGCGAACCCAAGTATATATTATTCAATACTAGCAGTATAGCCCGGCGTTGCTCGGGTGTAATGAAAGCTTTAAAACTAATCCATGGTCCTGGAGCTCAGACTCTTTGGACGTTGGCAGGAAAAACTAAAAAGCAATAGTTGTTTCCAGTTAAAGCGAAACCGTAGACTGAAAGAAAAATGAATGGATGTATGTCAAATTTTGATTTCTTGGTATCGATATCAAATAAGTTTTTTTCGTCGTAAACTGAATTTTGAAGGCTAAATAAGTCTTCTGAGTAAATGGTATCATGGCTGAGACTAAGAGCTACAATTATACCTACTTAGAGCCAAACCCGAAGCAATACTGCTAGTATATTTTTAAATGATTGCTAACATAATATTTTCACTGGATTCGTATAATTGCAAACATTGAAGAGACTATCATAGAAACAAATTTCTCTCAAAATTTTGTGTCTTCTTACGAACTTTTCCAAACTATAAATAAGCAGTAGTTCCTGCTTTGTGAAGAAAGGTCTATTCCAGTATATTGTAATTTCTTCGCCAATGGCAATATCTTTAACCTTTATTGTTTTCCAATTTTTTTTGTATCATAGTAAAAAATAGAAATCAAACTTTTATTCGCACACGGAATATAGCGGAATATGTGCTGTGGTACAATGAATCCCAAATTGTAATGAGAAATCAGGGAGCCGAGTTCGGATTCCAGATGAATTCGTTGCATTCACTTACGCACAAATATCCTTAGGAAAAGTATTAATACATCTCTTCTCCCTCCCTCCCAGCTATGGGTTGAATAACAGAACAGTTGGGTTGGCAACCAGTCTACCGCAGAAAGAAATGGTAACCTACTCCGTGAAAAATCTTCTGGCTAGTCATCCATGTATCGAAAGAGACATGATCACCCAAGCGTGTATAACACTTAACTGACTGAAGGAAACTGATTTCTGACATCTCGCAACAGCTAGCTAAGTTTTGTATGGCATAAGGACAAATGTGCGAGCACCCCTAATGAGATTCAAACTTTCAAAACAATAGTAAGGCCTACTATTAATCTTTGGCATGTTACTCCTTCTAGGACACTAAACATATTGCAATACTTGCTTATTATCGAACCATGATAGGTCCTCTAATTAGGTCTGGCATGTGGTCACAATACCTGGGCGTCTGGGGGTGCTATCTAATTCACGACCCAAGTAAATTGGTTAGTGAAACAAGCTTGTCAACCATGGTAAAGGCATCTATCTCAATCATAATATTCCACGCGGAGAAAACATGTAAGCGTTTGTGCACGTGGTTTTCTATCAAGACAGAAAGCAATAAACTGTTGTCGGATTTAAGAAAAGACAACATATAATTCACTCAGAAGACAGGCTACGCAGAGCATACACTGGTTGATGGCTACAAAATGTCAGACATTAACTCGGACGCTACAGACCCGTTAAACACAATGGGGTTATCACATTTGACGCACGATACGTCCTAAAAACCACTGTCATCACCTCGAGAAAGCGTTTATTCTCAAAACTCCCACCCCAGATGACACCAACTGAACGACTGCATTTCATCAGTCAAATCCACATATCCGTTCCGTATTGACTTACACAATCGAACGCGGTCACATACCCGTAGGTACTTGGTCGGCATTAACTGTACTGAGTGGGGCTTTTCGATTCTTCTCGAATGTAATCAATTTTGTGAGAGGTTTTGCCTATCGATTCAGATACTGTGTGCACTCGTAGAGAAAGGTGTGGTAAGAGTGTTTCGTTAATCTACTTACTGAAGGAGGGAGCTTCATTCTGACTCAGTCGGTATAAGGTCGCTAGACATCTTAGATTTGAATTTGGAGTAAATCACTCCTGCGGAACAATTTTTTTTGTCATAATAAAGATTAATTAAAAAAAATATGGATGAAAAGACGATCTGTAAAGAACATGGATCATTAAAACCGCTTAGAATTCATTCTATATAAAAGATATAAAATTTTTATTAAAAATAAATAGTTGTTTTTTTTTAAAATTAAATATTTGGTATTTTGACAGAGGACGGAAAGTGCAGCACTGAAACCTGAATGCACATTGGGATAGCCAAATGCCTTTCAAAAAATAAGCAAAGTATTAAGAAAAAGAAAAAATAAGAAACCACTAAGACATAAGAGGATCCTGTCTGTTATATATATATATATATATATAACGATCTTGATTATAAAATAGATGATACACGTGTATATATATATATATATATATATATATATATATATATATATATATATATAAAGGATTTTAGATTATTACAATGGGTAATACATATTTCACCGCGTGTAATAATCTAAAATCTTTTATAAATTATATTACTTAGTTAAATTAAATAAGTGAATTTAACATTGAGTTCTCTTGAGTCCGTCTCTATTGGAATTTACCTGGATTGTATACCAAGTGTGGTATGTTATATATATATCTATATATATATATATATAGAGAGAGAGAGAGGTGAGTTTGTAAGCCTGGGTTTCACGCTCTTGTGATTGTCAGAGTTTGTCTGACACTCATCTATGAATATGTCATCTCTAGCTAATCTAAACTTATTTATAAATGGAACTTTGTCTCTGTGTGTGTGTGTGTGTCCGTTACCTATAGACTCCGAAACGGCTGAACCGATTTTCTTGAAAATTTACGCAGTTGTACTATAAGCGTCTGCGAGTGTTCTTAGCTAGGTTTTGTGTCGAGGTACCCCCGATAAATATCGAAAACCGATAATCGACAAAATCGGGTTATAGAAGGAGTGGTCCGATTTTAATCAAATTTGATACACTCATAGACAAAGACATAAGAAACGATATTCAGAATTTTCAAGGTTGCAGTTCTTACAATAGTGCAGAAAATTTGATATCGATACCAGGAAATCAAAATTTGACTTACATCCATTCATTTTTCTTTCAGTCTACGGTTTCGCGTTAACTGGAAAAAATTATTGCTTTTTAGTCTTTCGTGCCAACGTCCAGAGAGTCCGAGTTCCAGGACCATGGATTAGTTTTAAAGCTTTCATTACACCCTAGCAACGCCTGGTTATACTGCTACACACTGATATTGAGCGCTTTCAAATAAGTACCACGCATATATAATATATATATATAAAATAATATATGTAACAAATTGCATTTAAATATTGATATTTATAATTATATACACTTTTCACACACACACACACACACACACATATATATATATATATATATATATATATATACAAGTATAGGGTAGGTATGGATGGAATAAATTTCCGTATCCAAAAAACACTATTCATAAAAAATGTACTCAATACGAAGTTGAGCGAATGATATTGATTTAGAATTTATAACATATGTATGTTATAATATCACTACAAAAGTAGCATTTTTGTTTCGACACTTCGTGTGTCTTATCAAGTGATGGTGCTGATTGCGAGATGAAGAGTTACCAACTTATACGGTACCAAATACCCTTGCTTTTGAAACATTCCTAATGCTTTCAAACGTTTCGAAACTGTTGAACGATCAACTCCTAAGGATTCTTCAAGTTCAGCTTGCTCCTGACATGAGTCTTCATCAAGTGAAGCCTCCGATTCTTCACCTTCAAACATTTTCGGTGCACCAGAGCGTCCTTTATCTTCAAAATCATTATTTTTTTAGAAGTGTCTAAACCAATCTCTGCATGTTGTTTTCGACAGAGCTTTGGTCGCCGTAAGTCTTAACAAGAATTCTGTATGCTTCGGCTGCAGATTTCTTTTGAATAAAGTAGAAATTCCTCGCAAATACACTTTCTTTGGCACGAATATCCGACATGTTTAACGCTATGAAAAAGAAAAGTTATTTACACTTTGGCGAAATGAGATACACTGAATTTCAAGTTTGCTTGTAGTACTTACTTATAGATGCGTTGCCATCTGAAACTACACGCACGCAAATCTTGGAACGTCATATGTTGAAAAACAGCGATAATTTATTCAAGGTCATATATATATATATATATATATATATATATATATATAGAAGGACCTTAAATAAATTATTGCTGTTTTCCATATATATATATATATATATATATATATATATATATATGTAAAAATTAAGACAGACACTTATTTTATGGTTAAGCAGAAGTATGGCCCAATTCCAGGCGAACCATTGTCAGCTTCCGTCTTCATTGTACAGAAGACTTTACACGAATATATATATATATTCCCTTCCTTCCATACAGTGACGACAAAAAAAGGAAAAAAGTACATTTTTGTCTGTTTACTTTTCTTTGTTTCTTTTTTGAAAAATTATCTTGTTTTTTCATCTTGTTTTTGATGCGCCATCTTGTTTTTGATGCGCCATCTTGTTTTTGATGCGCCATCTTTCTTCAAAATGACTTTTCATTTCTACTTTCTTCCTTTCGCCGATGTATTCTTCTTTGCACTTTGTTATATTTCAATTATTTTAGGTCTTCCTTTTCTACACTCATCCCTCATAAAAAAAGAGTTTTGCCTTTATTTTTTTTTTCTTTATTTGCTATATTTTTCTTTCTTTCTTTCTTTCTTTCTTTCTTTCTTTTCATCGCCATCTTTTTTTTACTCCTACTTACTATTATTCTATCCTTATTTGGGCGTATCTTCTTTCTTTCTTTCTTTTTTTCTTTCTTTATTTCCTTTTTTTGCCGCCATCTTTTTTACTCCTACTTACTTCTTTCTTTCTTTCTTTCTTTCTTTCATAATTTCTTTCTTTCTTTCTTTCTTTCTTAATTTCTTTTTTTGGCGCCATCTTTATTACTCCTACTTCCTATTATCATTTCTTTATTATCGTTCCTTTCTTTCTTCTTTCTTTCTTTCTTTCTTTTCATCGCCATCTTTTTTCTACTCCTACTTCTTTCTTTCTTTCTTTCTTTCTAAAATTCTTTTTTTGCCGCCATCTTTTTTACTCCTACTTCCTATTATCATTTCTTTATTTGGGCGTTCCTTTCTTTCTTTCTTTCTTTCTTTCTTTTTTCTTTTTTTGCCGCCATCTTTTTTACTCCTACTTCCTATTATCATTTCTTTATTTGGGCGTTCCTTTCTTTCTTTCTTTCTTTCTTTCTTTCTTTTTTCTTTTTTTGCCGCCATCTTTTTTACTCCTTCTTACTAGTATTCTTTATTTTGACGTTGCTTTCTTTCTTTCTTTCTTTCTTTCTTTTTTTCTTTCGTTCTTTCTTTCTTTCTTTCCTTCTTTCTTTCGTTCGTTTCGTTTCTTTCTTTCTTTCTTTCTCAATCTCTTTGTGTGCTGTATAATTTTCTTTCTTTTTATCAGTTTCGTCTTCTTTTATCCTTCATTTTCTTTTTATTTCTTTTTTACCTCGTAATTCCGTTTTCTTCCTTTTTCTCTCAGGTTTTTCTTCTTTTTTTATCTCTTGCCTTTATTTACTACTTTTAATTTCATACCCCCGCCCCCCGCACCCCACACACTTTTCATCTTTTTAACCACTTCATTAGTTTATCCATTATTAATTAATATTGTCCGGGCTTCTTTCGAGGGGAACAGAGTAGAAGACATGGATGCGGGTTGCCTCTTTGGTATTCGGTTGAATAAAATCAGTTTTACAGCCAGGGACGGCGTGATACAGAGTCGGGGGTGCGTTGGAGTTCGATGAGGGGGAAGGACACGAGATTCTGGAAGGGGAATAAAAGGTCAATTCGTAATCGTAAAATTCTTTCCAATGTGCCTATTCAGTTTAAATCCATTTAAGGTAATTGAATATAATAAACTATTGAACATTTTTCGCAATATTACTTGCATTTTTTGTTGTTGTTTGTGCTTTTCTTTCTATTTGCCGTATTAATCCGTTAGTATGATTATAATTATCAGAATGGGTTATTTATTTCTTCACTTCCTAACGGGACGGGCCGGGGAAGGAGATATTGTCAGGGACCAAGAGACAGCAAGTATTCGGAGAAGTTATATTCATACGAATGTAACAATTCTCGCTTTTCTTTTTATTAGCTTGAATCATAAATAATTTCCGTTTATCAACTTTATTAA
Organism: Ascarosepion bandense; assembly: GCA_037127315.1. NCBI lineage: Eukaryota > Metazoa > Mollusca > Cephalopoda > Sepiida > Sepiidae > Ascarosepion > Ascarosepion bandense. Next base: position 588,215 of record JBBBDQ010000205.1, read on the forward strand.
GGTATAATTTCATTTGTAAATGCCTTCTTGCCAATTATCAGGCAATTCTACGAAGCTTTTTGAGTAAAATTCTGCAGGTTTTGACCCGATAAAGTTTTCGAAGAACTCTTGAATCTTTTGAGCAGGCGTTCTCGGCGAAGCCCATATGGCTCCTGGGGTTGGGGCACAGGACTTTCTAGGACTTTCTAGGCCATAGGTAAAAATTTATGAATTGTTGAAGGCATGAGATTTGCTAGGGCCACAGCGAAGCTAAAAATGTTTTGGTAATTTATTTTAATCAAGTATTATATTTTAAAAGGGCTAAAGAAATATTATGTTGAACCGGTGTTTAGTGTCCTTGGACACTAGTAAGCAGAGATCGTTTAAGGGTTGTATTTTTTACAATTGAACCAATAATAAAAAAAGATTACTATGAAACATCTAGCTCAATGGTCTCACTGAAGATTATATTCTTGTTTAAATTTATATTATATCGTAAAACTGTGTTTATATTATTTTAGGTTTTTCCAAAATATCTGCTTCATTTTATATAAACCTGTGCATATTTAGAAAGAATAACTTTTAGATTGATAAAACAGCAAATTTAAACTATTTACATTATTCAAACTATTGTCCTCGTCTTTGTTGCCATTTGTACGACGTTTCAGCCGTTTTAAACTCCGGCCTTCTTCAGGTGCTAGGAATTTCGAACCGAACACTTTAACCGATCACTGGGGTATACCATCCTCATTCCTTGCGTACAGCCTCGATTAGAAGTCATGAGTTATTTCCCTCTAATCCTGCAAGTTACTTGATCACCACTGTTGTAGGGTTCGGTTCGAAATTCCTAGCACCTGAAGAAGGCCGGAGCGTACAACGGCCGAAAAATCGTACAAATGGCAACAAACAAGGATGATGACAATAGTCCGAATAATGTAAATAATGTAAATACTACCTTATCTCAGAAATATAGACAAATAGCAGATTTAAAATTTAAAATTTTAATTAAGTTTTTATGCATATCAGGGTAGGGGGCACAAAATCTTTTTACGGCTAGGAGGCCATGGAGAGAAAAAGATTGAGAGTTTTCCCATCAAAGCCATTTGCAGCGATAATAATTTTCATTTCTTTCTTCTCTGATATGGTTATGTCCGATTTTGCGTTGTCATTGAGGAGAAAAGCAATTTTCCTATTGTCAATCGCAAGACGTTTTTTGAACAAACATTTATAGACATGTTGCATCTGACGGATGTATAAATATGCCTTAAGTGTTTCATAGCGTTTTTAAGTACTTTAAATGGCTACAATTTACCCATTGCACCCAATATATATATATATATATATACACGAAGGTTTTCGTCTTGGGTTTTTTTTTTCTTTCAAACACAGCTTTTGCTTTGTTTGTTTCTTTTTTGATCCCCCATTACCCTTTTGGTGTTTCCTTTTGGGTCTGACGACTTTGTTTAACGTTTTGTTAATGGTAGGACTTTATGATTTTAGTCATTAGTGATACTGTTTTCTTGGTACGTTTTTCTATAATAATAATAATTATATATATATATATATATATATATATATATATATATATATAGATATAGATATAGATATGATAGATATTAACGAAGATTAACGAAACTTGGTTATAAAAATCGACAATTTGAAATGATTTGTTTGAACATTATTTTTGATCGATACTCGCATTTAAGTAGATATTCTGCTTTATAATCAAACAGTATTATATATTTATTTCTACCGGCCTGGTTATTTACGATAATCATCATTTTACGGAAATTAACGAAGATTAACGAAACTGGTTATAAACAACCGACAATTTGAAATGATTTGCTTGAACATTATTTTTGATCGATACTCATACTTAAGTAGATATTCTGTTTTTTTAATGAAACAGTATTATATATTTATATCTACTGGCCTGATTATTTACGATAAATTTTTATTACGAAAATGTGTGTCATACGGCAGGATTCGAACCACATTCGATATTGCTACCATGTTCATGATGGTCAGAAGTCAGGGATCAGTTTGTGTATTGATTGTGGTACAGAGTCGCTCACATCATTTTATATTTTATAGTAGCATTAATTAAGAATGGTCACAAAGGTCAGGGATCGGTTAATGTATTGATTATAATGCAGAATCGATCCCCCAACGTTATATTATATAGTAGGACCGGTCCACCATGGTCACGAGGTCAGGTATCAATTTGTCTATTGATTATAATATAGAAACGATCACCCAATTAAGAAATTATCTAAGAATCTAAGAATTGAGAAACAATGAAATTAACAAAATGAAAAAAGAATCTAAGATATTGCTACCATGTTCATGATGGTCAGAAGTCAGGGATCAGTTTATGTATTGATTGTGATGGAGAATCGATCCCCCGACTTTATATTATATATTAACATCAGTCCATTCTGGTTACAAAGTGGGGGATCACCTTATGTATTGATTAAAATGGAGAGTCGATCACCCGACTTTATATTATATAGTAAGATCAATCCATGGTGGTCACAAAATCAGGTATCAGTTTATGTATTGATTATGATACAGAGTCGATCCCCCAACGTTATATTATCTAGTAACATATAATCCATCATGGTCGCAGAGTCGGGGATCGGTTTATGTATGGATTGTAATATAGAATCGATCCCCCAAACGTTAATTGGAGTAGATAGACTAAACAATTGGAGTAGATAGACTAAACAATTGGAGTAGATAGACTAAACTATCGCCCGGTTCACACTCCACCCACGTCTATTGAACAGGTGAAGAGGTTCATCCCTTGCTTCCTGTTTAGGATGTGGTTTCCGGTTTTCTCTTTTCCAATCTTTTCACTTTTCCTTATTTTTTTTTCAATTGGAGTAGACAGACTGAACTATCGCCCGGTTCACACTCCACCCACATCTATTGAACAGGTGTAGAGGCTCATCCCTTGTTCCCTGTTTAGGATGTGGTTTCCGGCTTTCTATTTTCCAATCTTTTCACTCTTATGTAGCCCCCTGCACACCAGTGATCTTACCGCCTTGCCTAATCCAAAGGAGTATCCTGTACATACAGTGGTAAGATAACTCTCTAAGAGAGCTCTAAGCATATATGCATATAAATACATATAAAGCAAATATAAGAAAAATTAAGACAGACACGTTATCTCATGGTGAATCGGAAGAATGGGCCTATTATAGGCGAACCATCATCAGCTTCTTATTTAACAAAGGGTTTGACACAAAATCTTGTGCAAAATCCTTTGTTTTACAGAAAATCTTGTGTGAAATCCTTTGTTTTACACAAAAATCTTTATGTAAAATCCTTTGTTAAATAAAGACGGAAGCTGATGATGGTTCACCAGAAATAGGCCAAACTTCCGATTCACCATGAGATAACGTGCCTACCTTGATTTTTCTATATATATATATATATATATATATATATATATATATATATATATATTGTGTATATTGAAGGATTGCAAAAACAAAGATGAGGAAAATACTCTGGATATAATTTATCCAAACAAATGTACTATATATATATATATATATATATATATATATATATATATATGTGTGTGTGTGTGTGTGTGTGTGTGTGCGTGTGTGTGTTTTAGTATCTGCATCTAGTTCATATCTACGATAAAGATGAATTCCTTTCAAACCCCATTATCGACATTTTGTGTTTGCGAATCTGCTACACCTATTTTGACAGGAATCTCTTTAAACTGTGTCTCAGACAAATCTGAAACACTGCTTTGACCGCCTTTAAAAGGAGAATTGAACAACCTCAATTACAGGGCTTTTCAATAAATTTCATTTTATCAAAAATAATTTTACTACAAAAATTTAAATAAGAAATTAACTGACATCTGTTTTTTTTTTATCATTTTCAAAAGATTTCTCTCATGTCGATAATTGTAATTAGAATGAATAATGAATGAAAAAGATTTAGGAAAGAATCCTTTTCTGTAATTTAAACCATTCATATAACAAATACACCACAACCCCCCCCATATATATATATATATATATATATATATATATATATATATCATATCATATTCCCTTTGTTGATTTTTTTCTGTGTTTATTTTTCAAAGTATATCTCGATGCATCTTAAGATATGTTTGATACTATGGTTTCTCTTAAAATTTATCAGAGGGCAAATTGTTTTTTTTTTATTTAAATGTTTTTCGCCACGAATCAATTATCATATTTAATTAGGTTTGTATTTATGTTCTGAACAGCTTTAAATCATGCGATTTACTCGATCTGAACTCAGACTGTTTAAGCTTAAATGTAGGACAAGATTGATAAGATGATTGTGTAGCAACATTCCTGTCGAGAATACACTCATAGACAAAGACATAAGAAACGATATTCAGAAGTTTCAAGGTTGCAGTTCTTACAATAGTGCAGAAAATCGATTAAAAGGCAAGATGTTTGTGTGTGTGTCTGTTTATCTTATTTGTATGTCCTTTATACAAATCCACAATTTTTATCCGATTCTCACCAAACTTCACACAAATATTCTTTAGGCAGAGTCTGAGCTCCAAGACCATAGATTAGTTTTAAAGCTTTCATTACACCCGAGCAACGCCGGGCTATACTGCTAGTTAGAAGTGATCACAAACTTGAATTAATGATGTTTAATTTTGGTATAAAACTTTAGGTTTTTACATCAAGTTACAAGCTTTAAATTTTGTGTGGATACAGGAGCAGACTAGCTAAATTCTCTTCACTGTGGGATGCTAGTAGTAAACGAGCCTATCTCTTCTGGACTCTAGTGGTCAACTGACTAGCGTCTTCCGTTTTTCAACTCTCCTACACAAAACTACTGTCCTTAACGACTACTTCTTACTCCTATTCTTACTCCTTACTCGTACCAAAAGAAACGGTTCCTTATTTTGCCGCCCAATTTTGAATTCTTGGCGTCAGTGTCTCTATCTTTTTTTATTTTTCGAACATTCGCCATTTTATAAACTATAACAGCTTCTTGGAAAAAAATATTTACACTATTTATATGCGGATTATTTGTTGTAACCTCGTTTGTATTGTTGTAGCCTACAAGGTTTTAATGGTGTGTTGTGTTGGTATTGAAGTGATGCTTAATGTTTATTGAATTGGCCTTGTGTCATACATAACCAAACTCCCAACAACTATATATTCTTTATCATCAGAAGTTTGGCAGCAGTTTGGAAATTAGAGGTTGAAATGTGTAGGTTGTGAAAGAATAAAAATATACATTCTGCATGTTAAAATAGAAATTTATTGATAGAAAAGGTTAATATAACTTGAAATTAATGTTCAATGAGAACGTTAAGGACATCAAGAGAGTTGTAGAAATGTTCGTCGTAGTAATTTGTTGGAAAAGCGTTTATGCGTACGTATATGTGCGTTGTGGTGCATTGGATATCGGTTCGGAACGAGAAATCGGGGAGCCCAGTTCGAATTCCAGCTGAATTCATTGCATTCACTTACGCGCAAATATCCTTGGGAAAGGTTTTGCTCCGTCTATTCTTTCCAGTTATGGGTTAAATAACAGGACAGCTTGGGTTCTATAGCCTTGGTTGGCAACCAGTCTACCGCAGAAAGCAATGGCAACCTACTGCGGGATAATCTTCTGCCCAGTCAGTCTTATCTTTTTCGAGACATGATCACCCAAGCGTGTATCATGTATGGCACTTAACTGACTTACTGAATATAATAGTTGGAAACATGATTAAGGCTTCTGAGAGGACATGGCACATAAAAGAAGAAGGCATATGCCAACTGTTTAAAAGAAATTATAATGTGGATATAAAGTGGGGGATCAATTCTATATTATAATCAATATATAAACTGATCCCTTATTTTGTGGCCATACTAGTTTCTATACATTTATATTCTAGATTTATGGGCTTGAGCTAGTGGATGACGGAACGAGGGTTGCATGGTGTAACCGGAGAAAACGTGCAAAGAGCCACCAGGGATAGGTAGACGTGGAAAGCCATGATCGCCTACGTCCTGAAAGGACAAGACATATAGAAGAAGTAGTTATAAGGTTGAAGATAATGACTAGAGATGGTCAAAAGTGCACCATTTGAGTGTCTGTATAAATTAAATTCGTTGCATTCACTTACGCACAAATACTCTGGGAAATATATTAATCCGTCGTTTCCCTCCAGCTATGGGTTAAATAGCAGGACTGACTGAGTTCTGTAGCCTTGGTTGCCAACTAGTCTATCACAGAAACTAATAGCAACCTACTGCGGGAAAATTTTCCGTCATGGATCGGAAGAGACATGATCACCCAAGCCTATATATCACGTATGACACTTAACTAACTGATATTACAATGTACAGGCTAACTTGAAAAATGCAATGAAATATTTAACTGACTGATCTTGTCTTTTGATTTAAATAAAGATTATTTGAATATATATATTGTAACAAAGAGATGCCGCTCAGTATGAAATTTTATATTTATACAATGATTTTAAATAGAAAAAATAGCTTCTTTTTGTTATTGTAGCAATATTTTTTATGCATCTAAAGCACAAACATTAATAATACTCATTTTTTATCTATGAGAGTTTAGTAGGTCAGGTCTTATAATCAAATAGCCAGACGTCAGCTATATACATACGACTGGATTATAGAGGGGAAGGCTTCTGCAGAGCCAACCACAATTTTCAGAAGATTTAAATACAGAGAACTGGTAGACAAGAACTCCAAACGATTTTCCCTTTCTCCGTTTTTGAATTTAAATTGTTCTTCTCATAGATTGGTTGCCAATAAATGCTATAGGGCTCAGTTGGCCCTACAATTTAACCCATAGTTTGAGGTTTTGAATTCAGAGTTGTCTAGACCAGTTCTCACCCAAGGCTATAAAACTGAATCTGTCCTACCCATATCTAAAGGGACAACATATTGATTCATATCTTTCTCAAAGTATTTGTGCAGAAATGAATATAACAAACACATTGAAATTAATGAGTATTCAACTCTGCTTTCTGATTTGTCAATCTGAGCCACCGCTAGCCATCATTACGCCACCACGCAATATATATATTACGGAAATTAACGAAGATTAACGAAATGGTTATAAACAAACCGACAATTTTAAATGATTTGTTTGAACATTATTTTTTATCGATACTCGTATTTAAGTAAATATTCCGTTTATAATCAAACAGTATTATATATTTATTTCTACCGGCCTGATTATTTACAATGAATTTTTGTTACGAAAATGTGTGTCATTTGGCAGGACTCGAACATGCGACGAGAGGTCTAAGACGCGCCAGATCACTTGGTGGCTTCCCCTTATGTGGATAGGGGTCGCAGGTTCGAATTCTGCCGAATGACACACATTTTCGTAACAAAAACTTATCGTAAATAATCAGGCCGGTAGAAATAAATATATAATACTGTTTTATTATACACAGAATATCTACTTAAATACGAGTATCGATCAAAAATAATGTTCAAACAAATAATTTCATATATATATATATATATATATATATATATATATAATGTTTCATTGGGATAATGTTTAGTGGCAGGTTTGTTGGTTTTTCAGTGGTTTTACTGATAAAATGTATTTTGGCAAACGGTTTTTTTATCGGAAAGTGCTCGATATCGGGGTGGAGAGTTGATAATTACAAAGAGTTTGTCTCTTTAACTGAGCAGGTTCATGCTGACTTCGAAGTTTCATGGGGACACTGTTATGGTGTTATCACTCGTCAGGGCTATTTTTCTCCATAAATAAATCCTCAAAAACTGACATTTACATGCATAAACATTTTTGCATTTCATAGATATATATTAAATACAAACGTTTATATATATATATCGTCATCCACAGACAGATCTGTTTCTCTGTATCACAGATCATCAGTACGGTTAGACTCCGATTGATTTTAACCCAGGATCGAAACCCGACCGAACTGGTATCAGTCGGCGATATATAGATTCGTGCAAAATCTTCTGAAAAATAAAGACGGAAGCTGATGATGGTTCGCCTGAAATTGATCCATATTTCCGCTTTACCATGAAATAACGTGTCTGTTTTCATTTACACACACACACACACACACACACACACACACACACACACACACACACACACACACATAGATAGATAGATAGATAGATAGATAGATAGATAGATATACAAATCTAGGTGAAGAGAATCCAAGAACTTTCCGTGTCGCAATGTACATTTAATTCATAATTATATGATTATATATATATATAATGGCATAAATATCTGTACATATCTAATACCTAAATAGTGTTCTTTTTTGTATATATTGTTTGTGTATGTATATATAATGTTTCATCTTTCATAGATTATTGGCACTGATAATAATAATAATAATAATAATAATAATAATAATAACATCATTATAAAATAGACACATCATTAAATTTAAAAAAAAAAGAAGTTGCATTTAAAAATTATTCATAATAAAGCTATTTTGAGATGAATATCATTTTGGAGTTTTTATTATCTTTTTTAAGAAAAAAAAACCTTCTCGACATTGTCTATTAATGCACCTTTTCTAAGTTGTTTACTTCTAAAGTTAAACATTTTCTCTAACAATCATAGCAGAGACGAATACAGACATTAGCCAAAGGCTTACCTGACTAAATGCTACCAAGTTGGTCATTTAGTGTACGCAGCACAGAAAAACTAAGTAAGAATAGAAATACAAGACTTGCAACCGATTCGCATACTTTATGGAACTGTTCTTTTGGCTTTATTTTGCCGGTGGATTCTTTGATTGGAACTTTCAGTTGCGAAAAGAATTTAAATGCAAAAAAAAACAAGAAAAAGAAACCTAATGATTATTTTCCTTCAAGGAATTCTTGTATCAATGGTCATAACACCCATTTCGGCTGTATTGCTGACGTAGGAATTTTTTCATAAGTGAATTAGCTCTCTCTCTCTCTCTCTCTCTCTCTCTCTCTCTCTATATATATATATATATATATATATATATATATATATGTATGTATATATATATCCAAGTGAATAAAGAAAGAATAAAATATTAACAACGTTCAAAAAAACATTAATTTAAAACAGTGCTCAATATAGAAATAGAGCTATGAATATTTATTATAAGTTATAGTTTAGAACAAGTACAAATTATAATTTACTACGAAAGTGTACATTACATTTTGTTTCGCCATCGAAAGAACACGCATATATATACTCATCCGCAGACAGATCTCTTTCGCTGTATCACTGCTCATCAGTACGGTTAGACTCCGATTGTTACATAACCCAGGCTCGAAACCCGACCGAATTGGCGTCAGTCGGCGACTCTACCGCCCCTGGGCCACGGGGCATTCGGCAGAAGAAGGCACTCTTTTTAGCGCATATCATATTACGCGCCCAATAGCTAGAGTGATCCAATTAATTTTTACTGAATGAGCGATGCGTACACGCTAGAGTATATATATTGATATTCACATTATCCAATGTCTGTAGCAGAAACTCGGAGTTTTATGCACTATGCAATCATCAGGCACATATTATGAACTCTCTGTCTGTCTGTCTGTCTGTCTGTCTCTAAATATATACATATATGTGTGTGTGTGTGTGTGTGTGTGTGTTTCACAGAAACTGGCAAATGGCGGAATTGAATCATTTTTTACTCAATCACAGTTAAGATGGGTTGGCCTCATTGTTCGAATGGAAGATAGCAGAATGCCGAAAATTCTGATGTAGAGCAAATTGCTTGATGTGGCTCGAAACGTTGTAAGGCATCTGCTTTGTTATAAAGACAAACCGAAGTAGAATCTCGAAACAGCTGACATATCAGTTGACTCCCGTTCGAATTGTCTTCTTCAGATGGAACATGAGTGGAGATCAACTTATTATTGTGGCATTTCAAGTTTTGAACAGAATCGTCTCCAACATATTGAATCACTCTGTTTGGGAACTAAAACTTGATCTTTCATGTTAATTTCTCTATCTGTGTTGACGTTCAAGTGCCAAATTTGTCATTTGTTCTACAAATCCAAGGCTGGTTTGTCGGTTCACACTTCCCAGAAACACCTATAATCCGAGTCTCCATCGGAGGCTTCTGATTCCCAGATGGACGGTTTCAAAATCTCCCTCTGCAGCCTCTTAAATCCAAGAAAGGCTTGATGGCGCACATAAGACCAAACTACAGTACCCATGGTTGACAGCAATCTATACATTTGTCTACATTGCATTATTAATATTATTAATGATCATTCCATTATTAACATTAATAGTAAGATAACTGAATGCCGATTTGAAACTATTTCATAGCTTAGTATCTTGACGAAGCCTCTTCTCGAATGAAGTATCCTCTGTCCTTCCTTAGGCTTTCCAGACCATCAAACATGCTATATTGGAAAAAAACTTTGTCTATCAAAAATCATGTTTATACTTGATTTAGTTTAACTTTTCTCTCTTTCATTCTTTCTTTTCTATATCTTTATTTTAGTCTTTTCCTTCATTGTTCCTTTTTTTTTTAATTTTCTTCTCAGTATTTTTTTCTTCTCTTCTTCACCTTCATTCTTTTATCCATCATTCTCTTCCTGTACTTATCTTTTCTATTCTCTTCCTTTTTTCCGTCTTATTTTTTTACGTATTTTCTATCCTTCTTTCCTTCTTTCTTCTTATTCGCTCTTTTTTTTTAACTTTGTTTACCTCTCTCTCTCTCTCTCTCTCTCTCTCCTGTTCTCCTTCCTCATCCTTTAACTTTTCCCATTCACTTTCTTTGTTTTCTTCCATTTTCTCTTTTTTCCTTCTCTCTTGCGTTTTCGCTTTCTCCTATTTTTCTTTCTTTCACATTTTCTTTCTCTCTTTTCGTCACTTTTCCTTCTGATTTATTTTCTTTCCCTTTTCTTTTCTCTTTCAACATTCACTTTATCCCCCCCCTCCATCGTACTCAGTATTTCACCCCCTTTCTTTACTTCTCATACTTCTCTTACTTTTAAGTACCTCATCATTCCAACAATCCCACAATGCACTTTATCTTGGTACCTTGACCAGCCGACAATTCTTCAATGCATTTTATCTAGGTACCTTGTGCTGCCGACAATCTTACAATGCATTTTAAAATCAGATTGTACTTTAACGCTTCACTTTTTTCTCGGTATCTTAACCTGCCGACAATTGTTCAATGCATTTTATCTAGGTACCTTGACCCGCCGACAATCCTACCGTGCATTTTATCTAGGTACCTTGTCCTGCCGAAAATTCTTCAATGCATTTTATCTAGGTACCTCGTTCTGCCGACAATCCTACAATGCATTTTATCTAGGTACCTCATCCTATCGACAATCCTACAATGTATTTTTCTGGGTACCTTTTCCTGCCGATAATCCTATAATGCATTTTATCAAAGTACCTCATCCTGTCGACAATCCTACAATGCATTTTACCTAGGTATCTTGTTCTGCTGGCAATCTTACAGTGAGTTTTATCTAGGTACTTTGTCTTGTCGACAATCCTACAATGCATTTTATCGAGGTACCTTGATCTGCCAAAAATTCTTCAATACATTTTATCTACGTACCTCGTTCTGCCGACAATTCGAAAATGCATTTTATCTAGGTACCTTGACCTGCTGACAATCCTACAATACATTTTAACTACGTACCTTGACCTGCCGACAATTCTTCAATGCGTTTTATCTAGGTACCTCGTTCTGTCGACAAATCTACAATGCATTTTAACTCGGTACCTAGTCCTGCCGACAATCCTACAATGCATTTTATCTAGGTACCTTGACCCGCCAACAATCCTACAGTGCATTTTATCTAGGTACCTTGTCCTGCTGACAATTCTTCAATGCATTTTATCTAGGTACCTCATCCTGCCGACAATCCTACAATGCATTTTATCTAGGTACCTCGTCCTATCGACAATCCTACAATGTATTTTTCTGGGTACCTTTTCCTGCCGATAATCCTATAATGCATTTTATCTAGGTACCTCATCCTGTCGACAATCCTACAATACATTTTATCTACGTACCTCGTTCTGCCGACAATCCGAAAATGCGTTTTATCTAGGTACCTTGACCTGCCGACAATCCTACAATACATTTTAACTACGTACCTTGACCTGCCGCCAATACTTAAATGCGTTTTATCTAGGTACCTCGTTCTGCCGACAAACCTCTAATCCATTTTAACTAGGTACCTCGTCCTGACAACAATTATTCAATGCATTTTATTTAGGTACCTTGTCATGCTGACAATCCTACAATGCATTTTATCTGGGTACCTTGTCCTGCTGACAAGTCTTCAATGCATTTTATCTAGGTATCTCGTTCTGCTGACAGTCTTACAATGCATTTTAACTAGGTACCTCTTCCTGGCAACAATTCTTCAATGCATATTATCTAGGTACCTCGTCCTGCCGACAATCCAACAATGCATTTTATCTAGGTACCTTGACCAGCCGACAATTCTTCAATGCATTTTATCTAGGTACCTTGTGCTGCCGACAATCTTACAATGCATTTTAAAATCAGATTGTACTTTAACGCTTCACTTTTTTCTCGATCATGCAGTTTGCAAAATAAAATTAGTTTGGCTTGTTGGAAAAAGAAAACCAAAATATTTTCATCTGATCAAACAGAAAATAAAACCAAATTTGAAAGATTCAGTAACTTAGGAAATGAAAAATTAATTCTTTGCCAATTATTTTTCTGTTACTGAAGCTTTTTTATGAATTCTTATATTCTTCTACTTTAACCTTGTCTTGAGCCTTGTGTCGTTTTATCTGTTTTTTTTTTTTAGTTCATTTATTTTTCATTGTCTATCTCCAACCATTTGTCATAATAGAAACATATCTATCGTTGTATGATTTTTATGCGTCTATCTCAGTCTATTTATATACATATATGTATACTAGCAGTATAGCCAGGTGTAATGAAAGCTTTAAAACTAATCCATGGTCCTGGAGCTCAGACTCAGCCTAAAGAATATTTGAAATAATAAAATAATTGCGACAATTTACCAATCGCACCTAGTATATATACTAGCAGTATACCCCGGCGTTGCTCGGGTGTAATGAAAGCTTTAAAACCAATCCAGCTCAGACCCTTTGGACGTTGGCACGAAAGACTAAAAAGCAATAGTTGTTTCCAGTTAAACCGTAGACTGAAAGAAAAATGAATGGATGTAAGTCATATTTTGATTTCCTGGTATCGATAGCAAATAAGTTTCTTTCGTCGTAAACAGAATTTTGAAGGCTAAATAAGTCCTCTGAGTAAATGGTATCATGGCTGAGACTAGGAACTACAATTATACCTACTTAGAGCCAAACCCGAAGCAAAAACTAAAATAAAAGGGCTGAAAAAATATAGACATACAGGCAGATAAACAGACACACACAAACATCTTGCCTTATATATATATATATATATATTATCGATTTACTGCACTATTGTGAGAAGTGCAACCTTGAAACTTCTGAATATCGTTTCTTATGTCTTTGTCTATGAGTGTATAAAATTTGACTAAAATTGGACCACTCCTTCTATAACCCGATTTTTTTCGATTATCGATTTTCTATATTTATCAGGGGTACCTTGGCACAAAACCTAGCTACGAACACTCACAGACACTTATAGTACAACTGTGTAAATTTTCAAGAAAATCGATTCAGCAATTTCGGAGTCTATAGGTAACGGACACACACACAGACACACACACACACACAAAGTTCCATTTATAAATAAGTTTAGATATACATATATATATAATTATGAATTAATTGTACATTGCGACACGGAAATTTCTATTTTTCGAGATAGATTCTCTTCATCAGGCAATGTTGGTTGTGCAAATAATTTACATTTAAATACAAAAAACCTGTTGTTTATGTAGGTGGAAAGATATAAAATTTACATGTGTGTTCATTTTAAACAGGAAACCAAAGTTTTTTTTGTATTAATTCATTTGCACAACTAACATCCAACATTACCTGATGAAGAAACTCTATCTTGAAACATAGACATTTCCGTCTGTCAGTGTACAACTAATTCATAACTATATGATTATACTAAGCTCAGTAATATTTATTATATGGAGCACTGTTTATAATAAATAAATGCTGGGGTACTCAAAATAATAAAACCTTGAATTCTCTTCACCTGGATTTATATATATATATATATATATATATATATATATATATATATATATTCATGTAAAATCCCTTGTACAATAAAGACGGAAGCTGATGATGGTTCGCCTGAAATAGGCCTAGACTCCCGATTTACCATGAAATAACGTGTGTGCCTAAATTTTTTCTTATATTTGCTCTCTATGTATATATATCCATATATATTTAGAGGTCTCTTAGAGAGTTATCCTACCACTGTATGTACAGGATACTCCTTTGGATTCTTCTATATCTGCACCACATGCTGATATATATATATATATATATATATCAGCATGTGGTGCAGATATAGAAGAATCCAAAGGAGTATCCTGTACATATATATATATATATATATATATATATATATATATATATACACTAAGAACAAATACACATATGTTTCCCGCTGTTTGACATAACTATGGGTTTTATGCAGATAGCAATATTCAGGTACATACTGAAAAACTACTATTGCACACGCACATGTGCAAACACACACACAAACACATGCGCATGCGCACGCACACATGCATGCGCACACACACACACGCACATAAACACACACAAGCACACATACATATATTTGATGCATGGGTAAATTGTCGCCATTTTATCTTTTCAATTTCATTCAAATGCCTTGTTTGTTTTTGATTTTGTAAACTACAAATTATAGAATGATCAGTTGAGCACAGACTGTGAGAAAAATTACACAAGGCCACAATTTACTTTGTGAGAAATTTGGAAATTGCAGAGGAATTGAAAAGAATTGAATGATGTATACAGACAGCATTATGGTATTTAGAGTGTTGGTGATAGATAGATAGATAGATAGATAGATAGATAGATAGATAGATAGATAGATATGAACAGACTGAGATAGATAGATAGATAGATAGATAGATAGATAGATAGATATGAACAGACTGAGATAGATAGATAGATAGATAGATAGATAGATAGATAGATAGATATGAACAGATGAGATAGATAGATAGATAGATAGATAGATAGATAGATAGATAGATAGAATGAATGAGATAGATAGATAGATAGATAGATAGATAGATAGATAGATAGATATGAACTGAATAGATAGATAGATAGATAGATAGATAGATATGAACTGAATGAGATAGATAGATAGATAGATAGATAGATAGATAGATAGATAGATAGAAAGACTAGATAGATAGATAGATAGATAGATAGATAGATATGATCAGACTGAGATAGAGAGATAGATAGATAGATAGATAGATAGATAGATAGATATGAACAGACTGAGATACATAGATAGATAGATAGATAGATAGATATGAACAGACTGAGATAGATAGATAGATAGATAGATAGATAGATAGATAGATAGATAGATAGATATGAACAGACTGAGATAGATAGATATGAACAGACTGAGATAGATAGATAGATAGATAGATAGATAGATAGATAGATAGATAGATATGAACAGACTGAGATAGATAGATAGATAGATAGATAGATAGATAGATAGATAGATAGATAGATAATGAAAATCTTCATTTATATTTAAGAATTTTGAAACATTATTTCATTTGTTCATTGTTTTCCATTTGAAATTTTCTAATTAATTTTTATTTACTAATTCATTTTTTTTCTCTATTTTTATTTAGGTAAGTGTTTGAGCATCTTACAGAATGGAATTTACCTGAAAAAAAAAAGAAAAAGAAAGTATGAAATTAAAATTTTGAAACTTTTTTGTACCTGCCCTGCACAGGTAAACATCAGAACTTTTATATTATTATTGTCCTCTCCACAATGTTTCAGTGGATATACATGCAAACATTTACATATACAGTGTGTGTGTGTGTGTGTGTGTGTATGTGTGTGTGTGTGTGTGTGTGTGTGATTGCAAGCTCAACTTTTTTCCTTTCCATTTCTGAATGACAGTATAAATGGTATATAATTTCAGTTTAAAATGCCAACTTTTGAATGGAAAATGTTTGAACTTGAGAGATGAAGAAAAAAAGTTTTGCCAAATTTGGAAGCATCCATCAAAGATTCCAGTAGATAAATATATCTTTTCTTTTTATTGATCTCTTCAGCTAAAATACATTTGTATTTGTAAATGAAATGATTTTTGTTGATTAAGCACAAATTTAGGCAAGATTTTCAGATTTGTCACTGGACAACAACCCAATGTTTTCATATTGAGGCAAGCACCTGTTTGATATCCACTTTTAAAATTTTTTGCCTTCAAGTCATCATTTTTGTCTGTCTATATAAATAACACAAAGTCTTATAAAAATTGATATTTTTTACACACACACACACACACACACACACACACACACACACATATATACATAAGTATAGGGTATGTACGGATGGAATAATATTCCTTATTCAAAGAAACACTATTTTTTAAAAAGTGCTCAATACAAAGTAGAGCTAATAATATTTATTCAAAAATTATAACATGGATATGTTATAATATCACTACAAAAGTAGCTATTTTGTTTCGACACTTTTTATATATATATATATATATATATATATATATATATAAATTATAACATGGATATGTTACAATATCACTAGAAAAGTCGCTATTTTGTTTCGACACTTCTTGTGTTTTATCAAGTGATGAGGTTTAATTCAAAGGTTAAAAACAAACAAAACCCCTTTAATTAGGGGAGGCATTGTTGAATAGACATTGCGGACCAATCAGAATGAAGTAATTTCTAATTTGGAGAATCAAGTAGATAAAAGATTGCAATTTATGTTGCATTTAAATTTTTGAAGATTGTAATTCCACAAACAGGAAGAGTGAGAAAAGAAGCTGTTAGACTAGAAGAGATGATTACATTTAACTAGTTCAAGAGTAATATATATGAGAGAGTGGAAAAAAAATTATGCTACATGTTTTGTACCCCAACAAAAACATTTTCCACTTTGTCATACATCTTTCTGGGGAGGGGGGTGATTTATAAACTGATTGATAGATTGATTAATAGAAAGCTATATATTAAAGAATTGCCATTATCTGGTATTTTATTTTCTAATATTTCCACAATCGCACACACACACACACACACACACACACACACACACACACACACACACATATATATATACATATATACACAGAAATTATGACTAAGTGTAACTATACTAAAAATGCCTATTAGGTTCATACAACCATAGGTGAACATTTCTTTTAATTTTAAAAATTGTGCATTCAAAAATTCCATGTCACATGAGCGTTCAAAAAAGTCAACCGTTACACCACATGGTAGAAACCTAGGTCATGTAATAACTCATTTACAAATGAAGAATATTCAAAAGTGCTACTATATAATTGTATTGAACACTTTTTAATACAAACATGCACTGGTTTAATTTTATTATGACCAAAAACTAAGTAATATATATATATATTAGTCTTCCACATACAAGCCTGTTTTGGTGTATCCCATCTCATTAGTGTGGCTAGACACGTCCACTTGCTAATGGCCGGGATCGAATCTTGACCGATTTTGTGTCAGTCGGAGTCGCTACCCCCTAAGCCATAGGCGCATGGAATCAGAGAAGAGAAATTTTAATGTGTTGTATATAAGCAGTGTATACACGCAGGCCTGTCATCAAAAGAACTCATTTCTGAATATCTTTTTTGCATTGTTCACTTTGCTCTTTAACCACAACTGAAAAATGAGAATGTTATTTTTTTTGTAAAGTTACATATACTATAAATAACGCCTTATACGATAATAATGTCAGACTTTTTTCTTTTCCTGCTTTGAACGCTTATTATATATATATATATTATTTTTAAAATGTCACATGATCCCAGCAACACGATTCCTCTAATTACATCAAAACGAGGTTAACTATGTTTATTATCTGGCGATCTGTGTTCAAACTCAAATGTCAGCAGCAACACTTTATTCATATGTCACAGTTCTCCTTCCATTCTGCCATTTTCTTTTCGGTCTAAGCGTTTTTCTGACCTTGGCAGATTGAAATTTGATCAAAGTATAAAATTATTTTTAAAAAGTGCTCAAAATTAAAATATAAATAAATACATAAGAATAGTTTTTGACTCTTCTTCACTGCAGATATTAGGTGTTGTGTTTTCTGCTTACATCTTTGTTGACAATTTTCATATCAAATCTGAGTTTCAAAATGCAGAATATATATATATATATATATATTATTTTTAAATGCAGAATAAATACATTTCATTTCAGATAATCATTATCTTAATTAATATCAATTTCAGGTTTTTTTAACAATTCTTTTTTTTTCTTCTGTTAATCTATCTGCATACCAACACTTTTATCCACTGGGCCATATGACCTTGAGGACATTAGTGAATTCGTTTTTGTGGGGGATGTATAAACCCAATGTCTTAGTAATCATTATTTACCAGAGCACATATTACAGTTTTTGTTGTTATTATTGTTTTTCTCTACCACTCCATATTACTGGTTCCTATATTGTATTCATTTCTATGCTTGGCTGGCTTAAGAGACTTTTGTGACTCAGCATATGCACTGATTGTTTAAGTTTTCATATTTTCCAGTGATATTTTTTGTTTATTATTTCACCCTCATCTCACAAAGGGCAGTGATCTCTCTTTTTCCTCACATACATAGTCAGCTTTACACTGTATTTGCGGTCTTATCTTATCCGAGTGACCTGTTTCTCTTTTAAATTTCTCACCGCAGCTGCATGGAATGGCATACAAACCGTCGTTAATCATATTCTCTGTCCTAGTTTGTCAGAGCTGCTGGTATGTACACAGTTAAGTTGTAGGGTACTGTTTATACTGACCATTTCATGTTCACATCTCTCTGGGTTACCACTTATGACTTTTTCTTGATGTTGTAAGCAGTGGATACTCTCTTTCTTTACATTGTATGGGTAGTGGGAGTTGAAATTGAGGTATTGTTCAGTGAATGTTGGCTTGCAGTATATGGATGTTTGGAGCCCATGATATTAGTACATCCAGGAGTGCTAGTTTGTTGTTGTTTTCACTCTCTCTGTTGTGAACCGTATTGATTATTTTATTGAGTTCACATAGCTGGACCACTTCCTGGTGTGACCAGAGTATAAAGGTGTCATCAAGGTATCTCAACCACAGAGCTGGCTTTAGTGATATGGATTATAATGTCATATCTTCTAAGTATTCCATATATGTGTTACCCATTGCTGGTGATAATGTCAAGCCCATTGCTAAACCTGCCGATATATGTCTGGTCCCATTCCAAAGTGTCCGCTTTGTGTACAGGAATTCAGTATTTCTATCAAGTTATCTATTGGTATACTGGTACATTCTCCTAAAGATGAGTCAAAGGCTAGTTTTTTGGTACGTTCTCCTAGGAATTAGTCAAAGGGTAGTTTTTTGGCATGTTCTACTAGAGATGAGTTAAAGGCCAGGTTTTTTGCACGTTCTCCTAGGGATGAGTCCAAGGCCAGTTTTTTGTATGTTCTCCTAGTAGGGATGAGTCAAAGGCCAGTTTTTTGGCACGTTCTACTAGAGATGAGTCAAAGGCCAGTTTTTTGTTACGTTCTCCAAGGGATGAGTCCAAGGCCAGTTGTTTGGTACGTTCTCCTAGGGACGAGTGCAAGGCCAATTTTTTTGCACGTTCTCCTCGGGATAAATCAAAGGCCAGTTTTTTGGTACGTTCTTCTAGGGATGAGTCCAAGGCCAGTTTTTCCTGACTACGGATAGTGTACCTCTGTTGATATCTTGGTGAACAAACACATCAGGTTCAGGCCCACCATCTGGTTTGATTGTATAGAAAAACTTTTGATTATTTTCAAAAAGTGGACTGAGTTCGAGACATGATGATGACTTTCCTATTAATGGATTAATAATGGCTGATGACCCGGATATGATGATGACTTTCCGATTAATAGATTAATTATATCCACAATAAAAGGAATCAGAGGGTGGCACACAGAGCCTTAGCAGCTAACAATTGGCATACCGGGTTCAGTTCAAAATTGTAATCACCTCAAGAATACTGAAAAATAGAATGGCTGAAACATCATGAATATGGCAACAAAGATGAGGACTACAGTCGGAACAATGTAAATAGTGTAAATAATTACAATACCTCATCTCAGAAATATAGACAGATATTGAAGGTGAATATGGCAACAAAGATGAGGACAACAGTCCAAACAATGTAAATAGTATAAGTAGTTACAATACATCATCTCAGAAATATAGAGAGATATTAAAGGTGAATATGGCAACAAAGATGAGGACAACAGTCCGAACAATGTAAATAGTGTAAATAATTACAATACCTCATCTCAGAAATATAGACAGATATTGAAGGTGAATATGGCAATAAAGATGAGGACAACAGTCCAAACAATGTAAATAGTATAAATAGTTACAATACATCATCTCAGAAATATAGAGAGATATTAAAGGTGAATATGGCAACAAAGATGAGGACAACAGTCCAAACAATGTAAATAGTGTAAATAATTACAATACCTCATCTCAGAAATATAGACAGATATTGAAGGTGAATATGGCAACAAAGATGAGGATAACAGTCCAAACAATGTAAATAGTGTAAATAATTACAATACCTCATCTCAGAAATATAGACAGATATTAAAGGTGAATATGGCAACAAAGATGAGGACAACAGTCCGAACAATGTAAATAGTGTAAATAATTACAATACCTCATCTCAGAAATATAGACAGATATTGAAGGTGAATATGGCAACAAAGATGAGGATAACAGTCCAAACAATGTAAATAGTGTAAATAATTACAATATCTCATCTCAGAAATATAGACAGATATTAAAGGTGAATATGGCAACAAAGATGAGGACAACAGTCAAAACAATGTAAATAGTATAAATAGTTACAATACATCATCTCAGAAATATAGACAGATATTAAAGGTGAATATGGCAACAAAGATGAGGACAACAGTCAAAACAATGTAAATAGTATAAATAGTTACAATACATCATCTCAGAAATATAGACAGATATTGAAGGTGAATATGGCAACAAAGATGAGGATAACAGTCCAAACAATGTAAATAGTGTAAATAATTACAATACCTCATCTCAGAAATATAGACAGATATTAAAGGTGAATATGGCAACAAAGATGAGGACAACAGTCCGAACAATGTAAATAGTGTAAATAATTACAATACCTCATCTCAGAAATATAGACAGATATTGAAGGTGAATATGGCAACAAAGATGAGGATAACAGTTTGAACAATGTAAATAGTGTAAATAATTACAATACCTCATCTCAGAAATATAGACAGATATTAAAGGTGAATATGGCAACAAAGATGAGGACAACAGTCCAAACAATGTAAATAGTATAAATAGTTACAATACCTCATCTCAGAAATATAGACAGATATTAAAGGTGAATATGGCAACAAAGATGAGGACAACAGTCCAAACAATGTAAATAGTATAAATAGTTACAATACCTCATCTCAGAAATATAGACAGATATTAAAGGTGAATATGGCAACAAAGATGAGGATAACAGTTTGAACAATGTAAATAGTGTAAATAATTACAATACCTCATCTCAGAAATATAGACAGATATTAAAGGTGAATTTGGCAACAAAGATGAGGACAACAGTCCGAACAATGTAAATAGTGTAAATAATTACAATACCTCATCACAGAAATATAGACAGATATTGAAGGTGAATATGGCAACAAAGATGAGGACAACAGTCCAAACAATGTAAACAGTATAAATAGTTACAATTCCTCATCTCAGAAATATAAACAACTAACTTGGCCTATCGATGAGCTCTATTTCTTTAGTTCCAGCATTTCAGAACTATACAGATAGAACATGCCCTATTACTTCCAGAGAGTTGAATCACCCAATATTTTGGCCGTGGTACACTCCGACCTTCTTCAGGTGATTGGAAGTTTGAACTTGGAACAAATATAATGTGGTTTAATGCAATCAGCTAATTTAGTTCATAGAAATAAATTATATTTCATAACTACTCTAAATGATGTGTTGAGTTTTTCTTTATACATATATATATATATATATATATACATATATACACATACAAATGTAAATTTGTCGTTATACTCGTTTCGAAAAACCCTCTGTCTGAGTACATACGCGGAAGGAAAAATAGTAATAAAAAAAAACAAGCTAAGCACTTGAACATCAGTCAAAGTACGTAGCCCAAAGAAAAAAAACCCGAGACGAGTAACCTAAAACAAAAAACAAAAAATGCTCAGTACACAAGCAGAGCAAACAAAGTAAATAACTAACCTAGAGAGCCAATGAACCTTCCAAGGTTTCACCAAATAGGATCTTTAAGGAAAGTTGGCCAACTTTCCTTGAAGATCCAATTTGGTGGAACCTTGGTAGGTTCGTTGGCTCTCTAGGTTAGTTATTTACTATATATATATATATATAATGTTTAAAATATACATGTGTTTTTCTATGTGGCTTGATGTAAATAGATATTAAAAAATATACGATGAGTCTAAAATAAAATTAATATTTCTGAAAAGTGGATGATAGTGTTTGTCTGTGATATAAAGTCAGGATATTTTTCACATGGCATCGACTGAAATGAATAGTTTTATCCCTTGAATTATTCAGTCCAATATCCTTATTGTTGTTTTAATTATAAAGTTTTGACCAGTCTGTTCTCCATTTTTCTCCAGGTTTATCATTCTTGTCATAGCTTAAACTCTCTCTCTCTCTCTCTCTCTCTCTCTCTCTCTCTCTCTTTCTTCCATTTTCAATATAGTGGATTTGATGGGTAAAGGGATGTGCATTGTGGTGCAGTGGATATCGACTTGGAACAACAAATCAGGGTGCCGAGTTCAAATTCCAGTTGAATTCCTTGCATTAACTTAAGCACAAATACCCTTGGGAAAGGTATCCATCTCTTTCCTCCAGTTATGGGTTAAATAATAGGACAGATTGGGTTCTATAGCCTTGGCTACCATCTAACCGCAGTCAACCACAGAAAGCAATGGCAACCTACTGCGGGATAATCTTCTGCCCAGTCAGTCATATCTCTTTCAAGACATGATCGCCCAAAGCGTGTATCATATATGGAACTTAACTGACTGATGGGTAAAGGGTTGCCATTTTACATTGTTAATGTCATGCATGCATGTTGTTTTTTTTATTTGTTGACGGCACAGTGTAGTAGGATCAGTTGGGCACACTCTGTGAGTAAAAGAGCACCCTGACGCAATTTATCCTGCCAGAAATTTTGAATGGCCTTTTGTGTTGCTTGGCATTTGCACTTGAAGTTCCAATACAAACATTTCATTTGGACATCAATCTTTAGACCCGAGTGGGAAAGAGTTGGATGATATATCCAGACAATATAATGCTGTTTAAAGTGATCATTAGTGATGGCAATGTTATGCCTGCATTCATCTTTTCACAGGGCCTTAAACTCAACAAGGCAGCCTACATCAAGTGGAGTTAGTGTTTCCCTGGGTAATAGGGTGACTGATAGAAGATTTGATGTCTGGTAACAGGACTCTGCACCATGCCAAACAAGCATGAGAAGCCAATCCTTACATCTTGACACCTAACTAATCACACTGCAGCCTTCTTGATTATTATGTGTTGGGGGTGGGTACAGTTGAGTGAAAATCCAACAAAATTCCTTATAACACCAAGGATTATGTCAGCATTCCACAACTTAAACAAGGAAACTGTCGAGAACAGTTTGCATAAGATTCTGAAGTTGTCATGAGGTTGTAATTGAAGCCAATCGTGATTTTGTTGAATAAATTTACTTTTAAGTATTTGAAGATATTTTTTATTAAATTTAACAAAGTAATATAATCTTGAAAAAATTTTGGGATATTCTACAAATCCATGGGTAATAGATATTTCGCAGCTAAACACCCAAAGCATAAAATGGTTAAAATATTTTTAAGATTATATATATACAACAGCAAAAGAGGTAGTGGTTAGAACAGTAGATGGTTATTAAAAATGTACTCAATACACAATAAAAAAACTGAATATGCAGAGCCAACAATATATATATATATATATATATATATATATATATGTATGTTGATTATTTAACACTTAGTTTTTGGTCCTAAAAGGGTTAGACCAGTACACATT
>JBBBDQ010000205.1:617500-632500 GCA_037127315.1 Ascarosepion bandense
CTTGAGTCCTCTTCACTTGGAAATATATATATATATATATGTATTCCTGAACTTTGCTTTTTTAATGATTTTTGGTTCATTCTTTTTCACTTTTTTGCTTTCATTATTTAATCTATTGCTTTCCCTTATTTTTTAAAAATTCTGTTTACATTTTTTTCTTTTATCCTTCTCTCATTCATTTTTGCTTCAACCGTGTTTTTCTCTTATTTTTTCTTCCTTTCTTTCTTTTTTGTTTTATTCATTTAGCTTTTTTCTTTCAATTTTTCATTCATTTGCCTAATTTTTTTCTCTTTTCTTTATTGTTTGCTTTTTTAAATTTTTTCTTGTTTTTTACACCAAAGTCTTCCTAACATTTTTTTCACCCAATTCTTCCTGGCATTTCTCTCTCACTCTCTTGCTTTCTCTCTCTGTCTAGCCCGGCATACTCTCAAATCACGTTCGAATCTCAAAGAAGGGAAATGCAATTTAAATCGCTTTATTCTCAGTTTTTCTTTTCGAAAAATAAAATAAAAATAAGACGTAAGAAAATGTGTCTTTCATTTCCTTGGTTTATTTCTTGAAAGCTTCTTGCTGTCTCATCAGTCGTGTAAAACATTGGTGGGGTAGAACCAAAGAACAACAACACTGTCTGAAGAGTGCAGCAGCACGGCAAGAATCATGGATGCATGTGGGAGCAGGGGGGAGGGTAGTCTTATGGCTTCATCGCTTACCTTTAATCTATCCACCCTATTTGCCTCTGACCTTAACCCTATCCCTATTCGTCCCTATCGTCACGTCTGATACTTCTTTATGTTTGGAATAAGATTGAAACTTAAAAATGATAAAGAAAATTTTATAAAACTTTTGCAGTGTTAATGATTAAATTCAATAAACAAATGATTGTAAGGAAGTTCATAGCCAATCACAATACGATCAATTAAAAGCAATCTACGAGGGAGTATTTATAATCCTGAAGTTACGAACAATCAAGAATTTATATTCTAGTTTCAGGTGCCATGTTTGGTACAAGGGCTAGTGCAAAGAGCTCACTGCTCCCACCAAATCTATGATATGGTCACCCAACACTCTAGTATATCTCAACTTTTATACCAAAGTAAAACAAGTTCTCTGCCGAACTTACACAGCAGATTATTTTTTCTTTCTGTTCAATATTGTAAATAATTTTTTTTAAGTGGGGTATTTATTCTTTTAAGGAGAACCAGTGAAAGGGTCTCACCCACAAGTCTAGGTATCTATGGTATGCACCCCAGTCTACTACATCTCCATTTTCATGAGGTAGTATTCATATAAAATACAAATTTTATTATAACCTAATTGTGTAAAATAATGGACATATCCAATAATTTTGAACAACGGAAATAAAGAAATTGGAAATAAATACAGATTAGCGACCTGTCAAAGGATGTGTGTTATATATTATAAATTATATTTTAGAACATGTATAAATTTTTTATATGAAAAATTTATATGTGTTCTAAAATATAATTTATAATAAATATTCGCAGCTCTATATATTATATATCAAGCACTGTTTTAAATTAATGTTTTGGATGTTGTAAAAAATTTTTTTTCTTCGAAAATAGAAAATATCCAAAAATATTCTCCATCTCAGTTAGTTATTGCATATATATATGTGATAATTAACTGAGACAGAGAATCATAATATATATATATATATATATATATATATATAATTTTTTATTTACTACTTAGTTTTTGGTCCTAATAGGGTTAGACCAGTACACATTTGTATGAAAAAGTGTTCTATCTAAACTTATTTATAAATGGAACTTTGTGTGTGTGTGTGTGTGTGTGTGTGTGTGTGTGTGTATCCATTACCTATAGACTCTGAAACGGCTGAACCGATTTTCTTGAAAATTTACACAGTTGTACTATAAGCGTCTGCAAGTGTTCTTAGCTAGGTTTTGTGTCAAGGTACCCCCAATAAATATCAAAAATCAATAATCGAAAAAATCGGGTTATAGAAGGAGTGGTTCGATTTTAATCAAATTTGATACACTCATAGACAAAGACATAAGAAACGATATTCAAAAGTTTCAAGGTTGCAGTTCTTACAATGGTACAGAAAATCGATAATATATATATATATATATAAAAGGCAAGATGTTTGTGTGTGTGTGTCTGTTTATCTGTCTGTATGTCCTTTATACAAATCCACAATTTTTATCCGATTCTCACCAAACTTAACTCAAATTTTCTTTAGTCTGAGTCTGAGCTCCTGGACCATGGATTAATTTTAAAGCTTTCATTCTACCTGGGCAATGCCGGGCTATACTGCTAGTACAATTATATTGTAGAACTTTTGAATATTTTCCATTTTTAAACGCGTTAAAAATTGCCTGAATTCACCACTCATGGCAGAAATCTGGGTAGTGAAATAATTCGTTAAAAAATGGAAAATATATATATATAAGTATTTGTTTCTAATGTTTGCATTTATTTTAATTTGATATATAATAAAAGAAAGAATTTCATGTAAAAAGACTTTTTCATTTTGCTATGGTTCTTCAGAGTTCAATAAGAATTGTTTCCTGTTGACATTATATTTGATTTTTACTTATTTATTTACTTAGTGCTTAAAAAGGAATTCCCCAAAATTCGTCACAAAATTCCTGGCCCTTCCTAATGCCATTATCCATCAAAAAGACCATGTTCTTGCTATTTTATTTTCATTGCAATGAAAATAAAATTGTTAGCAATTTTCTTAACTTAACGGACCAATGAGGGGCCAGAGACTGATGCATAAAAAGGAAAAGAGTTTGGGAGAAAATGGATGAAATCCCAATAAAAGAACCAAATAAAAAAATACATGATTATTTAAGAGAAAAAATACAAAAGTTAGCCATCCTTACAACCACTGTAACCACCACCACCACCACCACCAAAAAGACTCTACCATCAGAACCACTGTCACCATTATCATTACTACCATCACCCCTATCATGAATACCACCACCACCACCATTACCACCACCACCACCATGATGAACACGATGAACACCACCACTATTAACACCATTATCATCATCACCACCACTGCGATGGACACTATGAACACCACCACCATTAACACCATTATCACCACCACCACCATTAACACCATTATCACCACCACCACCATTAACACCATTATCATCATCACCACCACCACGATGGACACTATGAACACCACCACCATTAACACCATTATCATCATCACCACCACCACGATGGACACTATGAACACCACCACCATTAACACCATTATCATCATCACCACCACCACGATGGACACTATGAACACCACCACCATTAACACCATTATCACCACCACCATGCCGTCAAAAATGGCGTTAAAATATTTGAGATAATTATATATATATATATATATATATATATATATATATATATAAAGGAGAAGAAAGAAATAATGATAAGAATGTTGATATCCAATCCCCACAAGAGGATTGTAAAAAATATTGAAAATGACACTGATGTCCATCATTGTTGGAATGCTTGGAATGGTTACAAAAAGTCTTACGAAAGATTATGGGAACTGAATGTCCTAAAATGAAACAAAATCTTCAAGATGAGAGTTTAGCTGACAATGGCTGAGAAACAGAATGGATATTTTCTCTTACTCACTAGTTGCTTGCCTGAACATGCAAATGTAGGAATAATAATAATAATGATAACAACATTCATCCACAGATTTAATACAATACAGATATATATATATATATATATAAATTGCAAACATTATGCTTGCTTATTTTTAATAAAATCCACCCATACTCACAGATAATCTTTTGCATATTACAATCAAAGAATGTCAGAAATGAGCTGTAACATTGACAGATGTTATTTTCATTCATTTCTTAAGGTACCCAAGTACTTTCAACCTCTTTCCGAGATCATCTTCAGGGATGTGAGTTATGGTAACAAATTTAAACAGAAAACTGTGTTGCTAAAAATTACTGTACATTTTTTTCTGCTTAAAATATAACAGTTGACGAATTGCTTAGCGTTCATTAGAACATGAAAATTATCCAAAATGGAATGTTGTAATGTCAAGGTTATTACATGGTTTAATTGTAATACGCAAAAGATTATCTGAGAGTATGAATGGATTTTATTAAAAATAAGAAGACACAATGTTTACAATTTATTTAATCTGACATGACTAAAAGAGAATTTGCTGCCTAAATACACACACACACACACACACATATATATATATATATATTAAATCAAAAAATGGATCAGATAGGTAAATCCCAAAAACCCAATCCTATTAATATTAATTTCATTAATATTAAAATTGATCAAGGTGGAGGACTTGATGCAAATATTACATTCTATTTACAGAGCCAAATATAAAAAATATAACAAAAATTTTGAAATTTAAATCCGTTGAATAGCCATTTCTATGAGGAATTCCTCACTTCTTCAGCAATGGCTGAAACCAAAACTTAATTTATTCAAATTCAAATGTGTTAAAAGATTTTTTTAGTGGTAGAAGCCCCCAAAAATCATCCATACATAGGAAAATAAAATGGGGTTAGATCAACAATTTAACATATTAACATTAACATTGTTAATCCAAACCCATTTTAAAATTGTTAATTCAACCCCATTTTATTTTCCTATGTATAAATGATTGTCTGCATGTATATAATAGAAAATACAAAAGTATTGCCCACATAGAGATGATATATATATATATATATATATATAACTGTGAATTTATCTTTGAACACGTCTAGAAAAACACACCGAGTATAAACGTGGAGGGGAAAAATGGAAACAAAAAAAGAAACAAACTAAGCACTTGAACATCAGTCAAAGTACTAGTCGAAAGAAAAAAAAACGAGATGAGAAACCTAACACGTAAAGTGCTCAATACAACAGCAGAGCAAATAAATAAGTAGCTAACTTAGAGCCAACGGACCTTCCAAGGTTTCACCAAATGGATCGTCACATATATAAACTTATTTATAAATAGAATTGTGTGTGTGTGTGTGTGTGTGTGTGTGTGTGTGTGTGTTCGCTACCTACAGACTCTGAAATGGCTGAACCGATTTTCTTGAAAATTAACACAGTTGTACTATAAGTGTCTGCGAGTGTTCTTAGCTAGGTTTTGTGTCAAGGTACTCCCAATAAATACCAAAAATCGATAATCCAAAAAATCGGGTTATAGAAGGAGTGGTCCGATTTTAATCAAATTTGATACACTCATAGACAAAGGCATAAGAAACGATATTCAAAATATTCAACGTTGCAGTTATTTACAATAGTGCAGAAAATCGATAGTATATAAGGCAAGATGTTTGTGTGTGTGTCTGTTTATCTGCCTCTATGTCTATATTTTTTTCAGCCCTTTTATTTTAGTTTTTGCTTTGGGTTTGGCTCTATAATTGTAGTTCTTAGTCTCAGCCATGATACCATTTACTCAGAGGACTTATTTAGCCTTCAAAATTCAGTTTACGATGAAAAAAACTTATTTGATATCGATACCAGGAAATCAAAATTTGACTTACATCCATTCATTTTTCTTTCAGTCTACGGTTTCGCTTTAACTGGAAACAACTATTGCTTTTTAGTCTTTCGTGCCAACGTCCAAAGAGTCTGAGCTCCAGTACCATGGATTAGTTTTAAAGCTTTCATTACACCCGAGCAATGCCAGGCTATACTGCTAGTATATATATATATATATATTGTCTGTATGTGCGTAATACTTTTATGTCATCAGCAAAAATTATATTTTAAAAAGAAATGTTTTTTTTATTTTTTTTAATTGTATCCCCCCGAGCAAGGCGGTAACGCCACTGATGTGCAGGGGGCTACGTAATAGTGAAAAATTGGAAAAGAGAAAGCCGGAAACCACATCCTAAACAGGGAACAAGGGATGAGCCTCTTAACCTGTTCAATAGACGTGAGTGGAGTGTGAACCGGGCAATAGATACATCTATGTTTGAGTTGAAAAGATTAGAAAGGAGACGAGATAGAATGAGAAAATACAGAGTAGAGGAGAAAACTGAGATAAGGGATTATCATAAATGTAAAAACCTGTGAAATTCCCACATGTTCAACTAGTTAACACTTATTTGTTAAGATAATGACAAGAATTTTGATTTGTCCCCTGGATTTATAGATTATCTTTCGACATGACAAAGTTCATAAAATATAAGGCCAAAAAATATAACAATACTTTTGATACATTATTTTATTCCAGTTTATTCTTGCAAATGTTTTATTTTAATATTAATTGTAGGTGTGTGGGTGGTGTAATAGACATCACTTCAAGATGAGAAATCAGAAAGTCGAATCTGAATTCAATTCACGTTTACTAAATTCAACTGCACACAAATACTCTTGGGAAAAGTATAAATCTATCCCCTCCCCCCAACTATGGGTTTAATAGTAGTAGTTGTATCTGGAAAAAATCATTATTATTCTAAAAAAATGTTAATGCAATATTTTCTCCCAATAAAAAAGAATTATTCTTATAATTTAAAATGTTTCAGCTTCGAATTATTCATGAAGGTTGACAAACCATAAAAAACAAAAACAAATCAGTATTCTATTTTATTATTAGTTATTGTTGTTGAGATTATGGCTATATCATGTTGCAAAAACCAGTTCTCAAGTGATCACTGAAGTTAAGCAACATTGAGTTTGGTCAGTACCTACATAGATGAACACTTGAGAATATCAGGTACTATAAGATTGAATGTGTGAGTGGTGTAGTGGATAATGGCTTGGAATTGTTAATCAAAGAACCAAGGTCTAATTCCCATTAGGTTCATTATATATAGTTAGGCAAAAATGCCTTTAGGAAATCTTTGATTCCAACCATCCGTCCGTGCGTGGAATACTGCTGTCATATCTGGTCAGACGTCCCTGCTGTTAATCTCAGTGTTCTTGACAGGCTCCAAAGGAGAATCTGTAGTGATAGATCCTGACCTGGTAACTCGATTCCAGCCACTTTTCCATTGGCGGGATGTGGCTTCCCTCTGTCTATTCTACAAATATTTTCATAGCTTCTGCTCCGACGAACTTAAGCAGACTGGAAACAAGATCCTACCCATTTACAGTTAGATCAACCAAATGCAGCTGACAACTCTACTCCAGCAGCTTCTTTTCTTGCACTTCCCGCTTGTAGAACTCCCTTCTGTACACTTGCTTTCCTGACAGCTACAACTTCCAGAAATTTAAATGCAATGTCAATTCCCATCTCTTATCCACTTGGCTCCAGTTCTTTCTACATCCCCTCGTATATCTTGTTCTTTTCTTTTCTCTATACCTTCACAACTACTTCACTTCTGTGCTCCCATCCTTCTCCTACCCTTTCTGTGACCCCCCCCTGTAACTGGTTCGTCTTTCTCTTCACTCTCCCCTGACAAAACTTTTATTCTTATGTAGCTCCCTGCGCATCAGTGGGGGTACTGCCTTGCTTGGGATGAAACGATAAAAAAAAAAACTCTTCTCCCCACACCTTCTTAGTACGACTTGTATCACTAAATAATTCTTACAGTCTAAAAATACTTTCTGGCTTTAAATAACTTGCAAAGAGCTGACAAAGTCATAAAAACAAACCAAACAATAGTTTTTCTCATTACTATTTTTTATTGAGTCTAAATTGTAAATTAAACTTTATAAGTATATTTATTAAAGGAAAAATTAAGCATATGACATTCTTTGCTTCTATTGAGGATCTTGCAAGAAATCACTGATGGATATGGTGGAAACTGCTGCATAACTAACAACCAGTATTTTATTCTGAATGGATATTATGAAGTTTTTATATTATTTCAAATGAAATAGTTCAATTAACTTAGCTCAGCTAATTAATTTTGTCTTAATGTTAATAAGATGTAATCAAATTAATTATACTTTAATTAATAATAATTATATTAGCTTTATTTACACTATTTTCTAATTTACTTTCATGATGATGAGAAAAATTCTCATAAAATTTAAATGCTATGAACAAGAATACCCAGATATATATGATTAAATTGGTTTAGGCTTAGAATCATGTAAAGAACTTTGAATGAAATTTAGTACTGAGAAAACGTACATTGCCATTAATAAATTAAAAGAGAAACAGTGTAAGGAATTATGCTGCCCAATCCGAAAACCATCAAGATGATTTTTTTATCATTTTACTCTGACCAAGGCAACAAAGCCACTAAAACTAAAAGGGCACTGAGTGTGAGAGAATATGAAAAAAAAGGAAACATAATTAAAGCGAGAGATCAATAAAAGAAAAAGGAGTCAAGAAGACAGGAGGTAACAAATTAATACTGTATTCAAAAGAGAAGAACAACTTAGCATAGAACTTACAGTTACATTTAACCATTTCCACTTAATATGGTGAGAAGTTTTTTTTAAATCATTTCGCCCCAAGCAAAGCAGTTTTACTGCCACTGGTGCACACGGAGTTACATCGGAGGAAAGTTATGAGAAAGAGTGACAGGTTATAGGGGGTCTCAGAAAGTGGTTGAGAGAAAGATGTTGGTGGCCATAAAGTAAGGGATCAGTTTATATATTGATTGTACTGTAGAATTGATCCCCTACTTTATATCCAAATTATAATAGTATAGAAATTTCTTTTTATAATCATATCATTGCAAGCAAGGCAGTCTACTGCCACTGGTGCTCAGGGGGTTACATATGAGGAAAGTTATGAGAAAGAGGAACAAGGGTATAGGGGTTGTCAGGAAGTGGATAAGAGAAGCATGAGAATACTGGTATGATGAGAGTGGAGTGGACAAAGATAAGAGCACGAGAGAAAGAATGTGAGTCAGTGAAATGGGAGATGACTATTGACGTTACATTTAAATACTTGGAGATTGTAGCTGTCAGGGAAGCAACTATACAGGATGGGAATTCCACAGGCAGGAAGTGCGAGAAAAGAAGCTGATAGAGTAGAAGTTGCAATTACATGTTTTATTGGTTTCAATGTAAAAAGGTGGGACCTAGTTATTATCTAATAGCTTGAGTAAATTCATACATAGGGGGCACCAGTGAGCTAAGTTCATCGGAGCAGAAAGTATTTGTAGAAGAGGCACAGGGAAGCCACATTGCGCCGGTGAGAAAGTGACTGCATCAGAGCTGCCAAGTTGGGAACTATCACATTACAGTTTCTCTGCTGGGATTTTGTCAAGGACCCTGAGGTGGATAGCAGGGGCACTCGATCAGATATTTTTTTTTTTTTATAAGCGTTTCACCCCAAGCAAGGCATGTCACTGCCACTACTGCGCAGGGGGCTACATAGAGTGGAGAAAGGATGATTAAATATAGGAAATGTCAGAGGGTAGGTGATAGGCAGGTAAGGATATCGAGAATGAGGGTTGGGTAGATGAGAGTGTTCTGAGAATAATTGGAAGTTAGAGTGATAGGAGGTGTCTATTGACCCTACATTTAAACACCTGGAGATCGTAGCTGTCGGGAAAGCAGACTTGTGGAAGGGAGTTCCACAGGCGGGAAGAGCGAGAAAAGAAGCTGTTGGAGTAGAATTTACGGTTACATCTTATCTGTTTAACTGTAAAAGGTGGGACCTAGTTGCTAATCTAGTATCTCATGTAAATTCCTGCTTAGGCGGCACCAGTGCTCTAAGTTCATCAGAGCAGAAGCCATGAAAGTACTTGTAGAAGAGGCACAGGTAAGCCACATCACGCCGGTGAGAGAGTGGTTGCAGCCGGTCTGCCAGGTCAGTATTAACCACGTTACAGATCCTCCTTTGTATTTTGTCAAGAAGCCCAAGGAGAGCAGCAGGGGCACCCGACCAGATATGGCAGCAATATACAATATACGGGCGGATGGTAGATTTGTATATGTGCAGAATAGATTCAGGTGGGAAAAACTTCCAGGCCCTGCACAGAGAGCCGACTTTCATAGCGGCAGATTTGGCAATGGATTCGATATAGTCATTCCATTTGAGGTCCGCCGAAAGTGTAAGGCCAAGGAGGTGTAGTATTTTACTCTCTGGGAGGCTAGCCTGTCCCATGCTAATGGAAGGTAGATGCGATTGTCTATGGTGGTTAGTTGATAACAGCTTCGTTTTAGAAGCATTGAAATTTACTCGCCATTTCCTACCCCAGGTCACTACGGATTGGAGGTCCTTTTCAAGCACGGCAGCGAGGTTCGCTTTGTCGCCGACACCTGGTTTTTGATCGATGCGAGAGTAGATTGTTGTGTCATCGGCATACATGCCAACTTAGGATCTAATGGCGTTATGACAGCAGTATTCAATACACGGGCGGATGATAGATTTATATATGTGCAGGATGGATTCAGACGGGCCCTACACAGTGAACTGACCTTCTTAGCAGCAGATTTAGCTAGGGATTCGATATAGTCATTCCACTTGGGGTCTGCTGAGAGAGTTAATCTGAGGAGGCGCAGTGTTTTGCTTTCAGGGAGACTAGCCTGATCCATGCTAATGGGGGTTAGGAGCGATTGTCTGTGATGGTTAATAGATAGCAGCTTCATTCTTGCCACCAATCTAGTGCTATGCTTAAATTCATAAAACCAACATTCCATAGAGGTAACTCATTTGAACAACTACCATGAAAATATTTATAGAAAAGGCACAAACAATACATTATGGCAATGGAAAACTGAAACTGAGATGCCAGGTCAGGACCAATATCAATGCAGATTCTTGTATTTTATCTAGAATATCTAATTAATTCTAGTGACATATATCTACAACATGCTAAAATTTCCCTTCTCTGATTCCATACGCCTATGGCTTAGTGGTTAGCGACTCCAACTGACACCAAATCGGTTGAGTTTCAATCCTGGCCAGAAGCAAGTGGATGTCTAGCCACACTGATGAGCTGTGATACAGCGAAAGTGACTTGTATGTGGATGACGAATACATATATGTATATATATAATAATTCTCAGAGAGTCCTGTTTCGCTGTATTACAGCTCATCAGTACGGTTAGACATGCGATTGCTTGTAGCCAGGATTGAAAAACGACCGAATTGACATCAATCAGCAATTCTGTCTCTGAGCTATGGGAGCTTGGTAGAGGAAGGTACACTTTAATGTGTTATATACAATGTAAACACAGGCCAGTAGCCGAGAGTGTTCAAATTCATTACTGAATGAACATATTATCCTATGTCAATAATACGACTTAGAGTTTCATACGTTATGCAAACATTAGGGGCATTTTTCATTTTTTTTAAATGCATCTGATGATTGCACAATGCATGAAACTCAAAGTTGTGGTATCGACATTGGACAATATATATATATATATATATATATATATATATATATATATATATATATATATATATATATATATATATATGAAATAACACTGTTTATACTACATTGGGCACTGTTCTATTAACACCTGAATAATAATACTAATAATATATATATATATATATATATATATATATATATATATATATATGTATTGAAGTATATTTGGGCAGCATCCATTATTTTAAACACATTTTAAACACACATGCACACACATATATATCACAGTGTCGAAACAAAATGGCTACTTTTGTATTGATATTATAGCATATTAATTTTGTAAATTATATATATATATATATATATATATATATATATATCCAAGCTTATATCAATAAGGATATTTTTCAATATTTACTGATAAGAATTGAAATGTATCTTAATATAAGTGTTTTGTTTATGCTCCCAATTTTACTTACGATAACATTGTTGTTTATTAAATTGGGCTTTGTGTGTCTGCGCAGACACACACACACACAGTCGTTGCCCATTCATCATTCCTTGTTTGTATCCCCAAAAACCCTTTGTGCATCTCTACATTCTGACGGAGGGACAAACAAAGAAGGAAAGAAAGAATTGATGTACATCCTTAGGTAATTGCCAACGTAGAAATAAAAAAAAAATTGTGCAAAAATGTATAAATATATGTAAGCTAAGAAGAAACAACATTGCCTGTTTTTTTTTACTAGAACATATTGATGAATATGGTACGAAAGCTTTACAAATAAATTTATTGATTTCGTCTTTCTTTTTCTTTTTCATAACTTTCTTCTCTATCAGGATATTTATCTCGCTATGTAATTAATGCTGAAAATTCATTGTCTGATCGCCTCTAACTCAATTTGATTCTTCCTATCAACCCTGTTTGCCTTGGTTAATATTCTTTTTTATCTCACAATCACTTACATACACCTCTGCATTATTTCATTTGTATCAGACACGGAAAATCACTTTTATTCACCTCAATTTCTTTCCGTTTCATCTTTTTAGAATTTGATTTTAACTCCTAAGACTGTTCATTCTATCTATCTATCTATCTATCTATCTATCTATCTCATTCTATCTATCTATCTATCTATCTATCTATCTATCTATCTATCTATCTATCTATGTGTCTATCTATCTATCTATCTATCTATCTATCTATCTATCTATCTATCCCAGTGTGTTCATATCTATCTATCTATCTATCTATCTATCTATCTATCTATCTATCTATCTATCTATCTATCTCCCAGTCAGTTCATATCTATCTATCTAGTCTATCTATCTATCTATCTATCTATCTATCTATCTATCTATCATCATCTATCTATCTATCTATCTATTCTATCTAGTCTATTCTATCTATCTATCTATCTATCTATCTATCTATCTATCTATCTATCTATCTATCTCAGTCAGTTCGTATCTATCTATCTATCTATCTATCTATCTATCTATCTATTCTATCTATCTATCTATCTATCTACTCAGTTCTATCTATCTATCTATCATTCTATCTATCTATCTATCTATCTATCTATCATCTATCTCAGTCATATCATCTATCTATCTATCTATCTATCTATCTATCTATCTATCTATCTCAGTCAGTTCATATCTATCTATCTATGTATCTATGTATGTATCTATCTATCTATCTATCTATCTATCTATCTATCTCAGTCAGTTCATATCTATCTATCTATATATATATATATATATATATATATATATATATAGTAATTCTTTTCCTCGCCTCCTCCCTCCTGTTTTGGGGGATGTGTTATGTGGATGGTGAGTGGGGGGAGGGGAGAGAATTACTTGTAAGCAATGCAACTTGCTCTCTATGATTACCTATTGTTCCCACAGTGTCATCCAGTGCAATTTTCCCTCTCCCCACCCCTTCTCTTGGTACTTGGCTGTCATAAAATGGTGGTCATTGATTTGTTTCCGCCTCTCACCATTCACTACTGCTGCCACCACTGCCGCCCCGGCTCATCTTTTTTACCATGGCACTTTTCAAATTGAAACTTTCAACAAATGATTGCTTCTTTGTCCAGTGTAAAAAAGACTCCCTCAAACAATAAAAGCAGTGAAACAAACAAAAAGAAAAAAATCAGAAAAAATATCGGAAAAATAGATAAGGAATATGTTGTGATGCATATTTTTATGCTTCGACTGAAAGTTCCGAAAATTTATCAACACTAGATACAGGCCTGGGGAGCTGGACACACTTTTCAAAAGTAAATCCGCTGCCAAGAAGGTCAGTTAGGAACTTCTTCTCGTCTGAAACCATCCCGCGCATATATAAATCTACCACCCGGCCATACATTGAATACTGCTTTTTTTTCTTTTCAATTGGAGTAGATAGACTAAACTATCGACCGGCTCACACTCCACCCACGTCTATTGAACATCCCTTGTTCCCTGTTTAGGATGTGGTTTCGGCCTTCTCTTTTGTAATCTTTTCACTCTTACGTAGCCCCCTGCACATCAGTGGCGTTACTGCCTTGCTCGGGGTGATATGATTAAAAAAAAATCTGGTCTGGTGTTCCTGCTTTCCAGCTGGGGTCCTTGACAAAATCCAACGGATAATCTGTAATGTGATCGATCCCGACTTGGCAGCCCAGATACTGTCACTTTCTCACCGGCGCAATGTGGCTTCCCTGTGTCTCTTCTA
Source organism: Ascarosepion bandense (assembly GCA_037127315.1). Lineage (NCBI taxonomy): Eukaryota > Metazoa > Mollusca > Cephalopoda > Sepiida > Sepiidae > Ascarosepion > Ascarosepion bandense. The sequence goes on from JBBBDQ010000205.1 coordinate 631,460, forward strand.
CAAATACTTTCAGGGCTTCTGCTTTGATGAACACTAACTCCCTGGTGCCCCCTATATATGAATTTACTCGAGCCACAAGATTAGCAACTAGGTCCCACCCTTTTACTGTGAAACCAATAAATTGTAAAAGCAAATTCTACTCCAACAGCTTCTTTTCTCTCACTTCCCACCTGTGGAATTCCTTCCCGTTTACTTGCTTCCCCGACACCTACAATCTCCAAGAATTTAAATGTAAAGTCAATAGTCATCTCCTATCTCACTAACCTGCATTCTCTCTCTCTCTCTCTCATGCTCCTTTCTCCGTTCACTCCATTTTCATCAGTATTCTCATTCTTCTTTTACCCACTTACTGACACCCACTAGAACCTGTCACTCTTTCTCATAACTTTCCTCCTATGTAACCCCTTGCACACCAGTGGCAGTAAAATGCCTTGCTTGAGATGATACGATTATAAAAAAAAAATTCTATACTATTATAATGTGGATATAAAGTGGGGGATCAATTCTATATTACCATAAATATAAAAACTGATCCCTCATTTTATGCCCACAATCGTGCTTCTCTCCCTGCTACCGCCTATAACTTGTCACTCTTTCTCATAAGTTTCCTCCTATGTAACCCCTCGCACTCCAGTGGCAGTAAACTTCCTTGGTTGGGGCGAAATGATTATATATATATATAATAGTTCGGTAGTTTTTTATTGATTTTTTCCAAAGATTTATATTAAATCTTGTCATTAATATTCACTTTTACAAGTTTTACTTCCATCTTGTTTTGGTTGCTTGTTATGAAACTGTTCAGGTTCTTTGTACTTTCTATGAATGTTAAGTGAGTTACCTGAATCGGAAAAAAAGACATTCTCAATAAGATAACCTTGGTGGACTGTCCAACCAGAACACCACCATACCACCGATTAGGATACAAAAGTTAACCAACAGACATTATGAAAATACTTTCTTCTAGATCTGATTTTATTATACACGGTGATTGTCAAAAGAAAATTGGATGGGGTTGCCAAATTCAAGTTCAAAATAAAGTTT
>JBBBDQ010000205.1:637500-717500 GCA_037127315.1 Ascarosepion bandense
AATTCATTGGATGCTCGTGTTATAATAAAGGATTAACAAAAGAACCATTCTATTTTCATTTACAATCATTCACTTGGCAATAAATACTAAAATATAGTATGAAATACATCATTTTTTAAAACACTGGTGTGGCCTAATAATTATGGCTGGTAGTGTATATATATATATGTATGGAAAGGGAGAGGGAGAGAGAGAGAGAGATGTATGTGTAAGGTCACACAGTACTACCTGCCTCATGGTCAAGTGGTCAGAACTAAATCTACATCATTGAGGACAGTGGCTAAATACTTTTCAGTATGATTTATTTTAAATGCTATGTCTCCTCCAGATGCAGGCAATCATGGGTCTCCATCAGTTTCATTTCTTTATTATCTGTTTTCAATTAGACTAAGGACGTTTTTTAAATATTATTTCTCAAGCACAAGTCACTTTTTTCTTTCCATTTCCTTTAAAAACAATTCCCGTTCAGTCCCTCGTATCCTCAGCATCCTTCTGTAGAACCATATCTCTCTTGCCTCAAGTTTCCTTTTTGTCTGAGAGGAAATTGTCCAGAATCAATTTATATATATATAATCATTTCACCCCAAGCAAGGCGATAATACCACTAATGTGCTGTGCAGGGGGCTACATAAGAATAAAGAGATTAGATAGGAGGAGAGTAAAGAGAAAGACGAACCAGTTAGAAGGAGTTAGTGGAGAGAAAGGAAAGGATATACAGGGTGATGTAGAAAGAACTGGAGTCAAGTGGTTAAGAGATGTGTATTGTCATTGTATTTAAATTCCTGGAGGCTGGAGCCGTCAGGAAAGCAAGAATATAGAAGCGAGTTATACAGGCGAAAGTGCGAGAAAAGAAGCTGCTGGAGGAGAATTGATGTCTACATTTGGTTAATCTAACTGTGAATGGGTGAGACCCAGTTACCAGCCTGGTTGCACGAGTAAACTCCTGAGGTAGGGGCACCAATGACTTAAGTTCGTCGGAGCTGAAGCCATGAAAATATCTATAGAACAAACAGAAGGAAGCCACATCCCATCGGTGAGAAATTGGCTGGAGTCGAGCTGCCATGTCGGTACCTATCACATGACTGATTCTCCTTTGGAGCCTGTCAAAAACACTGAGGTACAGCAGGTACACCTGACCATTTTTGTGATGAACTGATATTACGCTTTTTTTCTTCCTACTTTGTTTGGCTCTTGGAAGGCATATTTCGTTCAAATCCAGTGGGCTTTCAGCTTTCGGTGTCATATATTCCATCATTTGTTAAAACATTTCCAAAGATTGTTGTCATACGTAAAAGTTAATTCTTCTATATTTGTCTATATTTCTGGGGTGGGATAGTATTTACATTGTTCGAACTGTTGTCCTCATCTTTATTGCTATGATTACGACGTTTCGGTCGTTTTACTTCAGGTTCTATAAATTTCGAAATAAACCCTTTATTTCGATCACTGGGGTATATCATTCTCATTCCATGTACAATGCCATTTCTGGCCCAGTGGATGTAGGTGTTGGTTAGTTTCAGTGACTTGACCCAAAAAGTTGTGAGTTCAATACCAAGCTACAGAAGTAGTAAACAAATAACTTAGAAGAGTTAAGTTAAAGGGAAATAACTACATCAGATGATAATGATATATCCCAGTGATCAAAATAGAGGATTCAGTTCGAAATTCCTAGCACCTGAAGAAAGCCGGCGCGTAAAACAGTCGAAACGTCGTAAACATGGCAATATAGATGAGAACAACAGTCTGAACAATATAAATAATGTTATTTTTTCTGGTATGGTTATGTTAACAAATATTGCTTTCTGTGGTAGAATACGTAATCAGGAGAAAATGAGAGTAAGAAGATTGTATAGCGCCAATCTTGAAAACTTATACTGCCTGTCTAAGAAAAGCATTTAAAATATTTTTTTTTGTTTTTTTAATTAGATTTGAATAACTATCACTGGAGTTGATGCGAAATATACAACCAGAGGTAAAGTTAAGTGGGTGGAGTTTTAAATGGTAGCGGAGCGAGAAGAATAGATGGGTTAATGATTGGAGTGGAGTTGGATTTTTTGGCGGTGGGGTGAAAAGTAAGTTGGCTGGTGTTTCTACTTTCACTTTTGAAAATGTTCTGTGATGGGCGGGGAAATGTGGTGTGTGATGTCTTGTTTAAGGCTTGTGTGAATATGACACCGTGTCGGTGTGCGCGCATTTGTGAGGGTAAAAACGAAACAGAATGGTGAGTGAGGAGTAAGAAGATATGGAAATTGTACATGATTTATATATAAACATGTTTGCGCTTGTAGTGTGTAAGAAAGAAAGAAAGAAAGAAAGAAAGAAAGAAAGAAAGAAAGAAAGAAGAATGAAAAAGTTTAGAGAAAGAAAAAAAGGAGAAAAATGAAAAGAGAAGTAGTAAGTAAAATGAAAAAAAAAAAGAACGAGAATGTAGAAAGAAATCAAAGTGTCACAAAGTTTGTACACCAATTAAAATTTATTAAAATTTCATGGATTTACGTGGAGGGGGGGATAACAGAAGTAAAAAAATATTTTTACCAAGGTTTTTAAAAATAATAATTTCAAAAATAATTTCATTCATTTGAGAAAGAGTATTTAAAGTTTCATTAAAATCTGAAAATTATTTAATTTTTGCGAGAATTTCCAAATTAATGTGTTTGTCACCGGAAAAACGTGGGTGATGTCATTATTACGTTTTCTTTTGTAAACAGTCGTAAACGTTTTGTTTAACCGCTGAACACAAATCAAAACAAAAATTTTCTGTCAAAATTTTGAAAATGTTAGAAGGGATTAAAAATTTTGAAAAAAAATCTAAAAATTACTTTGACCTTTCCCCTTGATAATTGGAGTAGATAGACTAAACTATCGCCCTGTTCACTCTCCACCCTCGTCTATTGAACAGGTGAAGAGGCTCATCCCTTGTTTCCTGTTTAGAATGCAGTTTCCGGTTTTCTCTTTTCTAATTTTTTCACACCTATGTAGCCCCCTGCACATCAGTGGCGTTACCGCCTTGCTCGGGGTGATATGATTAAAAAACAAAAAAAAATAATGTAAACATTGTGATGGAATTAAGTTTGGGAATTTTCCTAGTCATACTTTGCTGTTTTTTTTCTTTTTCTTTTTTTTCTTTTTTTTTTTTTAGCGATTTAGTGGGGGTACCTATGTAAGAAACGAGTGAAGAGAAGAAAAACCAGAAAAAGTGATTTTGAATTCATATAGAGATAAGAGTGTACGAGAGAGAAAAGCATGCATTCTGTGTGTATGTGAGTGAGAGAGAGAGAGAGAGAGAGAGAGAGAGAGAGTGTCTCAAAGAGAAGGAGTGAGAAAGTGTCAGTTAAGTGCCATACGTGAAACACGCTTGGGCGATCATGTCTCGATAGAGGCATGACTGATTATCCCGCAGTAGGTTGCCATTGCTTTCTGCGATAGACTGGTTGCCAGCCAAGGCTATAGAACCCAATCTGTTCTCTTATTTAACCCATAACTAGAGGGAAGAGATGGATTAATACATTTCCCAAGGGTATTTGCGCGTAAGTGAATGCATTGAATTCAACTGGAATTCGAACTCGGCTCCCCGATTTCTCGTTCCGAGCCGATATCCATTGCACCACAACTGAAGAGATTGGCGAAATGGATGATTTTTAATGTGAACCGTGCAAGTGGTCGTGAGGGTGACAGAGAGACTCAAAGAAGAGAGAAGACAGTGTGATGAAAGTTCCAAGTGTGTGTGTGTGTGTGTGTGTGTGTGTGTGTGTGTGTGTGTGTGTGTGCGTGTGTGCGTGTGTGAGCGCGCACGCATATTTGAAAATGCGTCAACTGGCAATATACGAGTAGCCTTATATATAATCAATAACAAACATCTGAATTAGGCTTCCATTTTCCCGGACGCATACGTACCCAAGTAAAAATCTTTTTATTTATTTATTTTTTTTTTTGAATGGAGGCGATAAGATATCCCTATCCCGGCCAACCAATGAAACAAAAAAATTAAAAAATAAAAAGAACAATAAAAAAAAAAGCAAAAAAAAAGCAGTCCTTCTTTCTTAGAAAACGTTTCTCATTTTTTGGCTTTTGAAATCCACGGATCATTTATTAGCCGCAAGGACATCTTTTATCGAAGCCAATGAAATTTGAATGAATTAATCTAAAGTTGAAGAGATTTTTCTATAAAAAAAAATCTCGTTTTATCTCAAATACATGGACTTTACTGTAGTCGGATGAAGAGGTTAGGAAGGCCGACAAACCAACCACAATTCTTCAGTAGGATTAATTAATAACAGTCGGGAGAAATGATTACTGCAAAGATTTTATCCGGGACGAGAATAAAATCAGATTCGTTAAAAAAGACAGTTTTTTTAAGTTGAAATGATTGTTAATAAACAATAAAACGAAAGTCAATATATATATATATATATATATATATTAAATATGACCTCTCCCGTTGATTATAGGCATTGGAGTATGTTAGTGGAGGTGTCGAAATTTATTTTATTTAGGCTAGGTTTAAACTGTTTGATGTAGATAGCTTCTAGAATTTTAAGTTTTCGTTTATTATTTTCTTGTCTAAGTATATACGTATTTTCGACAAGTGTTTTCCTAAGAAGTGTGTCTTGATAGCCATGGTGTTTTAAATGTCGGAATATGTTAGAATTTTCATTTAAGTGCAATGTAAGTCTCCGCGAAAGCGAGTTAGTTGTATATCCAATGTAGATATTATTTAGTTTGTTAGAGATACATTCTCGAAAGGGGCATTTGAATTTATACACTACATTGTTTTTTTGCAAATCGCTAACGGTGGGGGTGGGGGGAGTCGTTGCGGACGATTGAATTGGATGTTGTGGATTTAGCGTAATATATGATAAATTTAATTCTTTTGTTGGGGTCTGTCGGAGAGATATTAGTGTTTATGAGTTTTTTTTAGGATATTTTCGTCTAGTTGGTAGTTGGAATATATATATATATATATATATAGGAGAATTTTGTAATTTGTTTGAAGCATTGTGTATATTAGGTGTAATGATAGGTTTTGAAGGTTATCACAATGCGTTTAGTAAAATAAAAGAAAGTTAAAGAAGGTGTTGGGTATTACCCATTTATTATTCATTAATATTTCGAGATCATAGTCTCATCTTCAGAATGGTAGAAGAACTTGGTTTCATGTCCGCTCGTGGTCCGTGCCTTTCATCGAATGGTCATCTTTCGCTGATATTGCTGCCATTAATTGTAGTTTGTGTTCATGTATGTGTATGTGTGTGTACACACACATACATGCACACACACACACACACACACACACACACACACACACACACACACACACACACACACACACACGCATCCCGAAGGAAATAAAAAGCTTGTTGGATGCACATTTTCCAGTAAATCTCCGTGGAAAGCGCAATTAATGATAATTGTGGTGCAGTGGATATCGGCTCGGAACGAGAAATCGGGGAGCCGAGTTCGAATTCCAGTTGAATTCATTGCATTCACTTACGCGCAAATACCCTTGAGAAAGGTATTAATCCATCTCTTCCTTCCAGTTATGGGTTAAATAACAGGATAGATTGGGTTTTATAGCCTTGGCTGGCAACCAGTCTCCCGCAGAAAGCAATGACAACCTACTACGGGATAATCTCCTGCCCAGTTAGTCATGTCTCTTTCGAGACATGATCGCCCAAGCATGTTTCACGTATGGCACTTAACTAACTGACTGAAGGATGGAAAACGAAAATAAAAAAGTTTAGTCGTTGATTATTCACAATCTTTTTACCTTAAAATTTGCCTAAGATTACAACGATGGTTTCGGAAATAGCAAAGTATTGTCTGTCCTCTAAACTAGACCTTAAAAGTGAGTATCATCAAATTCACTTACGTAAAGCAGACCGCACTTACACGGCTTTTGAAGCCGGTGGTAAGTTGTATAATTTCAAAAGAAAGCTGGTTTGGATCACAAATGGAGTGGCTGGGTCTCAAAGAATTATGGATGAAATAATGGAAAAGGAAGATCTAAAAATATTAGCATATGTCATGCCTTGTTTGCGGTATAAATAAAAGAGAATATGACACTAATTTGGCAAGATTCAAAGAACTGATTGAAATGTATGGTTTCACCTTAAATGAGAATAAATACAGGTTAACAAAACTAAAACATCTGGTTATAAACGGACTGTTTGATCAAACTCTAAAAGGGAGTAGACCTCTGCGAGAACTCCAGGCAATATGAAAGTTTAGAAGAGAATCGTCGCTTACTACAGCCGTTGAATCCCAAACTATTTGCTAAAAATTCACGCACTCCATTGTTCTTACTTGATAAAATAAAAGATTTCTTTCAATATTTGAAAAGGGAATTGGAGAGAGACGTAACACACACTTCAGACGAGGAAAATCCCCTTTGAAATTAAAACTAATTCTAGCTACGTGGGCTTAGCTGTGAAACTACAACAAGGAGGCAAGCTTGTTGAATTGTGGTCTGGAACTCTAAACCCCTCTGAACAAAACCACTCCCCGGTAGAGAAAGAAGTTAACCTGATCAGCGACGCAATAGGGGAATGGCGTCATTGCCTAACTAAAAGATAAATTAAAAGAAGGTAAAGAAGTTGTTGGGTATTTACTATTTATTATACATTAATATTTCGAGATCCAAAACTCATCTTCAGAATGGTAGGAGAGCTTATGTTGGATTTCGTGCCTTTCAACGAATTGTCATTCCTGGCTGCTGCTGCCATTAATTGTAGTGAGTGCTTGTGTGTTAGTGTGTGTGTGTGTGCGTGCGCGCGAGTGCGTGAGTGTAATTGTGTGTTAGAGCATGTATGTGTGTGTGTGTTTATGGTACATATATGTGTGATTGACACTTGGGACCTTTTTACGGTCTGATGATGTCAGTCTGCTTTAATATGCGGTTTATCTAAGTATGCGTGACCTGACCGCTAGTTTGATTTTTGCCAAAGTTGAAGAGGGCTTGTTTTATTACTGTTGTTAGCCGAGTTCGAATTCCAGTTGAATTCATTGCCTTCACTTACGCGCAAATACCCTTGGGAATGGTATTAATCCGTCTCTTCCTTCCAGTTATGGGTTAAATAACAGGACAGATTGGGTTCTATAACATTGGCTGGCAACTAGTCTACCACAGAAAGCAATGGCAACCTACTGCGGGATAATCTTCTGCCCAGTCAGTCATGTCTCTTTCGAGACATGATCGCCCAAGCGTGTTTCACGTATGGCACTTAACTGACTTTATCTATCTGCTTTATCTCGTGTGTGTGTGTGTGTATCCTTGAGTGTGTCATGTGTGCGTGTTTATGTGCTTACACTTCTTGTATTTTAATTTGACTTTATTTTATATATTTATTTATTTTTAAATTATTTTGTTTTATTTATTTATTAATAATATCAATGTATAATAAATAGGTAATACCCAATACCCAATAATATTAATGTATATTAAATAGGTAATACCCAACAACTTCTTTACCTTCCTTTATTTTATTAAACGCATTGTGACAGCCTTCAAGACTTAACCATACACCTAATATACACAATGCTTCAAGCAAATTAAAAAAGATAAATATTTTATTCTTGTCAAGGACCAAAAAGTTCTATCCTACATTTTATATAAACATAAAGCTTCGAAGATTAAAAACGACAAAACTAATCGCTGGCAAATTGAACTTTTCCACTTACAAATCAGATGTCGACCCGGCATCAAAAACTCATACCTAGATGCGTTAAAAAGAGTACATTGTTCTTCCGTCGTAGATATCGATCTGAAGGAATTACATGATAATCGAAGTCATCCTGGAGTATCAAAAATGATGGACTTTATCAGGTCGAGAAATTTGCCCTTCTTAATGGTGGAAATAAAGAGACTGACTGAAAAAACATCATGTGTGTGTCGCAGAAAAGCCAAGAATTGTAAAAGGAAGAGGCAAATTAATCAATGTCACTCGACCCTTCGAAAGACTGAGTATTGATTTCCATCAAATCGAGGAAGAAACAAATATTTATTGACTATCATTGATGAATATAGTCGTTCCCTTTCGCCTTTGCGTGTAGGGACAGGCTCACTACAACTGTATTGACTTGCGCAAGTAAATTATTTTGCATATTTGGTATGTTGAGTGATATACACTCTGGTGGAGGGCCTAGTTTTATGTCGGAGGAGTTAATGGGATTTTTTTCAAGAGAACGGAATAGCTACTAGTAAGACGACTGCGTACAGCCCAATAAAAATAAATGCCATGAATTCAATCGGAGAGCCGATTTCTAGTTCCGAGCCGATATTCACTGAATACAAGGCTCAAAATCCACTCAATGTAGAGGATTATTGAGGCATGTGACATATCTATAAAACCAGGAAGTAGAAAGAGGAGATGCTGTGAATATGGAGGATAGCTAAGGAATGACCTTTGACTTTAAAAAAGGTTAAGAGTGTAGTGTTTGGGGAAGGATCCATGCGGTAGGGTTCCACAAAGCAGCAGGTTTTGGTAAAAGTCGAGTAGAATTCCCTCCATAGAATATGAATCCGAAGGTAATAGGGGGGGGGCTTACGCCTAACCCGTTTAATGCTGGAATTTAAAAACGCAAATGATTTGTTTCCCCACCACTCTCGAGTAAAAACGATATTTTGTGAAAAAAAAAGTTACATAGCAAATATCTAATATCTTAGGCTATTTTCGTTGCTGCTGAAAAGTAATAGATAGATAGATAGATAGATAGATAGATAGATAGATAGATAGATAGATAGATATGAACAGAGTACAGATAGATAGATATGAACAGACATAGATAGATAGATAGATAGATAGATAGATAGATAGATAGATAGATAGTGAATAAATTAATAAACATATGATGGTGTACATATATACAATATTATTATTCAAGTGTTAACTATATCTATCTATCTATCTATCTATCTATCTATCTATCTCTATATATATATATATATATATATATATATATATATATATATATTGTATGTTAATTAATTAGTTTTTGGTCATAATAAAATTAGACCAGTTCACATTTTATTAAAAAGTTTTAAATACAATTATATTGTAGAAGTTTTGAATATTTTAAATTTATAAACGAGTAATTACGCCACCTTTGGTTTCTACCATGGGTGGTGTCTTCATGATAGAAACCTGGGTCGCGTAACAACTCGTTTACCAAATGGAATATATATATATATATATATATATATATATATATATATATATATATATATATATATATATATATATATATATAGGTATAGATGTCCGGTCCGTAAACGGCGAGGATAATACAAGATCTGCTTAATATAAAATAAGTGTTATATCTGTATATAGCGCTCAATAGATGTTATCCAGAGCAATATGATATTTATAAAGGAAAAACACGTCATTTAGATTGGTTATAAATTATAACTAATTTCTATGAGCTAAATTAGCTCATTCCATCAGAGCACATTATATTCGGTCCATTCCGTACAAAACTTCTGACCGGAATAAGCATTTCTTTAAAATGAAGAGGAAAACAAGTTAAAAATTTTAGGACGAAGACATTGACCTTGTCTTAGTTGGGTATTTCGACCAGTCGCGAAGAGGTCATCCTTTATGGATGTTTCGACCGGTCCCGAAGTGGTTATATATATATATATATATATATATATATATATATAGTGAGCATATCAATAGTTCCGAAAAGGGTGGATGGTTTTGTACAAACCATCTCTACTTTAATCAAATTACTTGTGTGGGTCATTTGGCGGTTTATATTGGTTGAAGCAATTTGGCTGTTAGATCCTCATATGTCGAACCCAACGGGAGAGTCCATTATATATATATATATATATATATATATATATATATATATATATATATATATATATACACCTCTCTACTATGCTCGTCTAAGAATACACCTCCGTACTCTGCTCCTCTAAGAAATCCAAAGGATAAAGTCTAGTCGCAAAATCATAAAACTGACAATCCTATCTGCTAATGTTAAATCTGTCTACAAAACTCCAAGACACTCATTAACCAACTATATTCACTACCCAAACCGCTTTCTTCAAAATTCAAACGGACAATTCACAAGACTTATCCCCTTATCACTAACCCCCACCAACATCCCACACACAACTCACCAAATATAAGAAAAGAGGATTTCCATTCCTGTTCACACCACCTGATGAGACATTGTAGTTTCAATGTCGAAACAAATATGCGATTTGTAGTGGATATATAAAAAATTTGTACATGTTCTTATATAATAATTTAATATATATATATATATATATATATATATGTGTGTGTGTGTGTGTGTGTGTGTGTATGTATGTATGTTTTGACCTTAATTGCTGGTCACACAGTTCATATTCTTAATGGCTTTCCATTTCACACCACCTGATGAGAGATTGTAGTTTCAATGTCGAAACAAATGTAAGATTTGTAGTGGATATATAAAAAATTTGTACATATTCTAAAATATCATTTATATATATATATATATATATATATATATATATATATATATATATATATATATGTATTGACCCTAATTGCTGGTCACTCACAGTTCATTTTCTTAATTTCAATGTATTTTATTGGAAAATGATTTGTAATACATTTAAATTGTACAAAGCTTTACTCTGTCAGAAACGCTTGCTTTGGTTCCTGAAATTGACAGTCACTTTTCTTTCCAAATCATTAGCAATACATTTTTATGATACATCGAATTGTCCCACTCTGTAGAGAATCTTTGCATTAATTCCTGGTTACAGCCAATCCATTCTTTTCTAAGTTTCAATGAGTTTCTTTTGTACAGTTGTTATCGATATAATTCTGTCGTCAAATTCTTGTCAATGTATTTCTTTAGTGAATATCACTTATAGTGCATTTCTATAAAAAATTAAATCGAACCGTTTCTAGAATAAAATTATTACCAGTCTTAATCTATTAGTAATGTTTTCATTCTTTCCTGACCATTGACAATTCCCTTCTTTGTGATTTATTTGTACAGCACAGGGGCCAGAAGCCGAAACTTTCTAAAAATTAATTTTATGTTAGTTAAAAATTCATATTCATTAGATATATTTTTTCTTCTTCTATGTGACCTGTCCTTTCAGGAGGTAGGCGATCGTAGCACGCTTTCTCCTGTTACACCACGCAACCCTCGTTCCGTCATCCACCTGTTCAAGCTCTTCAAATATGTTATCCACTGCTTTCTCTGTCTCTTTTTCCCTCTTTATGGTCTGTTAGTGTCAGGCTCTCCAAGCCTTCCTTCTTCATTGCATGTCCCAGGAACTTCAGCTGTCTCTTCCTGATGCTCAGTATTAATTTCCTTTTCGTCTCCATCATTTCCAAAACCTCATCATTGCTCACATGCTCAATCCATGATATTCGCAGCATCCTTCTGTAGAACCACATTTCAGTTGCTTCAAGTTTTTCCTTCATCTTCGATGATATTGTCGAGCATTCACTGCCATATTGAAGAACTGACATCACATAGCAATCCAGTACTCTCTTCTTTGTTTCTAGCGAAATTGTCCTGTTTACTCAATTTCTGGAATGCTTCCTTCGCCATGCCAATTCGCCTTCAGATCTCTGTGTCGCACTTTCCGTCTTCTGTTAGAACACTTCACAGGTATTTACATATTTGTACTTGCTTGATTTTAGTATTACCCACCTGTATTTGGCATTTTGGTCTGCTCTTTTTGCTGATGACCATGCATTCGGTTTTCTTGCAGTTTATTTGTAGTCCTTTCTTGTCACTCTCTTCTGTAGGAGGTCTTGTAGTTTCCTTTCTGTGCCTGCTGTCAGCACTGAATAATCTGCGTACCTTATGTTGTTAAAGTTGTGGCCTCCAATAACAAATCCTGGCATAACATCTAGGATCCTCAGAATAGTCTCTCGCTGTACAAGTTGAATAGATCCGGTGAAAAGACCCACCCTTGTCTTACGACCCTTTCTATCTTTGTATATCTGCTGAATTCGTTTCTTGTCCGTATGCAGGCGGTTTGCTGTCAGTAGAGATTCTTGATTACTCTTAGGTTTTTCCCAAATATGTCGAGGCTGCCGAGCATCTCGATTAGTTCTTTGTGGCGTATTTTGTCGAACGCCTTCGCATAAGCAATAAAGCACAGGTGCAAGTCCTTCTTCATTTGTATTGCCTTATCAGAGAGCATCTTAATTATAAATATGGCGTTCGTTTTTCCAGTGTCTTTGACGAAACAGCACAGTTCTTGTCCTATCTCTGGCCTGATTCTTGCTCTATTCATCAGGATTCGAACGATCAGTTTTGTTATATGGGTCATTAAACTGATGTTTCTGTGAAGTTCACACTCGTTTGCTCCTGGCTTCTTAGGTAGTGCTATGAAGATCGACTTGCTGAGGTCATCTGGTATAACCCCACCATTATAAATTTCATTTATTATTTCTGTAATTCTCTCTGTACCAAATTCTTCCTGGGCTAACAGCAGCTCTATGACTTTGCCGTCTGGTCCAGCTGTTTTGTTTTTTGTTTTTTGTTTTTTTAATCATATCACCCCGAGCAAGGCGGTAACGCCACTGATGCGCAGGGGGTTAAGTAAGAGTGAAAAGATTGGAAAAGAGAAAGCCGGAAACCACATCCTAAACAGGGAACAAGGGATGGTCCTCGTCACCTGTTCAATAGACGTGGGTGGAGTGTGAACCGGGCAATAGTTTAGTCTATCTACTCCAATTGAAAAAAAAATAAAAGAAGAGAGTGAAAAGATTGGAAAAGAGAAAACCGGAAACCGCATCCTAAACAGGAAACAATGGATGACCCTCTTCACCTGTTCAATAGTCGTGGGTGGAGTGTGAACCGGGCGATAGTTTAGTTTCTATTCTGTTTGGCTATTGCAGATTCCACTTTAGACTTTAATATTTCTGTTCCGTCCTCATCCTTGTGTATTATCGGTTGCTCTCTCATGTCGTGGAAAAGAGCTTTTATAAATTTTGCCCATCATTGGAGTATTTCCTCTTTCTCCAAACGCTTATAAAATCCACAAGGAATAGAGTTAGAGTTAAAGTCGGTGGTCAGAGAAGAGAAGCAAGGGAACTGTAACAGTTACTCTTTCAGTTTCATTTTCTCTCTTTACAATCAGACTTTGCTGTCTTAGAATAGATGCAATCATTAGAATGAATGAAGGTTTTGACGGACTTGCAAATAAAACCGAAAGAAATTTGAAAGCAATTGGCAGAGATGAAGCATAGTGAATGACTATCCCCGCCATCTTGTTTCGAAATTGTTACTTTTTAACGTCGTTTCTATTATCAAAAATAAATAAATAAATAAAAATAATAAAATAAAATAAAATAAAATAAATGGCAGCCATGATGCTTTCAAGCTGCTTCTCTCCCAAAAATAAAATAAAATAAATTTTTTTTTCGAGACTAATTCTGTGGGACACTTCCACCCACAACGATTTGCTTGTCTGTCGATTGATTATATGCCTTGTCTTGCTAGACAGACACGAATTGCCTATTTTTCAGTAAACTTAACATCCAATCTTACCACAGATGCAAAGAAAATCTGAGTGTTGTTTTCTTCATGTGTATACATTAGATGACAGTCTATCCAGAGATCACTACAGTCAGGCAAATAGGACGTCTAAATGTGTACGTACAAAGATATTTTTGTGTGTATGGCAGAAAATATCACACACACACAAACACGTGTATATGGGTAATAAAAGCAATCGGAGTCTTACCGTACTGATGAGCTGTGATACGACAAACAGATCTGTCTGCGGATGACAATATATATATATATATATATATATACAATACAAAAATCTAGAATTTAGCCACCATCTACCGCGGTTTCACACGAACGGTTCTTCAGGGTAAGAGGAGCCTCTTACTCTGAAGAACTGTTCGTGTGAAACCGCGGTAGATGGTGGCTAAATTCTAGATTTTTGTATTGTATTCTCGCTCTACTTTCGTACTTTCGTATCGAGCACTTTGCTGATAAGGTTTCGTCTTGGTTTTTTTTTCTTTTAAACGAGCACTAAACGTATTGTTCTTGTGCGCTGTTTGTTTCTTTTTCTCTTCCCCTTTATTTAACCCCCGAGGGGGTCCTCGCCGCGTTAGAAGACGCTCTATATTACTGTTAGTTAGCATTATTTTTTCGGATATTTAGTCTGTTACTATTAGTGTTGACTTACTGTGATTAAGTTCATTACTATATATATATATATATATACGCATCGCTCATTCAGTAATGAATTAGAGCACACTGGCTACACGCTAAAAAGTCTGCCTCCTTCTACCGAGTGCCCATAGCTCAGAGGTTAGGATCACCGACTGACGCCAATTCGGTCGGGTTTCAATCCTGAGTAAAAAGCAATCAGATGTCTAACCGTACTGATAAGCTGTGATACGGCGAAACAGATCTGTCTGCGGATGACTATATATATATAAATATATGAAACTTGAAGAAGCAGAAATGTAGTTCTACAGAAGGATGCTGAGGATACAATGGACCGAACATGTCAGCAATGGCAACCTATTGCGGGATAATCTTCTGCCTAGTCTCTTTCGAGACATGATCGCCCAAAGTGTGCATCACGTATGGCACTTTACTGACTGAAAGGAATAGAGAAACTTTTTGATTTCGGTCAATTATTTAGCCCTTTTCAACAGGTACGTTGCTCATATTTTTCAGCGTTCATGTTCTGGGGTGTATTGTATAGAAACAGTAGCAATCTTAGGCTGCACGAGAGAATGCTTCATGACTTTATGGTGATAGTTGTTTGTGCAATGTAGATTATATTAACAAAACGCAATTGGGGGTCACAAGGAGTGAAAAAATTTAAAAGATTTTACAAGGAACATATATATATATATATATATATATATATATATAGTATTGAGTTGTGATGGTGCTTAGTGCCAACATTTCTTACTGTAAATTTAATCTACATTATTTTTTCTACTTCAAATATAACGGTTGATAAATTGCGAGCGTTCATTTACAGTAATTTTTAGCAACAGAGTTTTGCTGTTATGTTTTGTTATCATAACTCACCCCCATGAAGATGATCTCGGAAAGAGATTGAAAGTACTTGGGTACCTTGAGAAATTAATGGTAATAACATCCATCAACGTTACAGCTAATTTCTGACATCTTTCAATTATAATACGCGAAAGGTCATCCGTGAACGGCTTTTATTAAAAATAAGCAGACACAATGTTTGCAGTTTATTTAATCTGACATGTCTAAAAGAAAATTTGCTGCCTAAATAAGCATATATATATATATATATATATATATATATATATATATATATATATATACAGTACTGTGCAAAGGAATTAGAACAAGAACTATTTTATCTTTTATGAAGCATGAAATTTAAAGTCACTCCTGTCCTAACACTTTTGCACACTACCGGTAGTGTGCAAAAGTATTAGGACAGGGGTGATTTTCCTAAAAACCTCACTGAAATTAAATACAGGCTGAAAAGCAAAACTTTTGAAAGAATTATTTAACTGAACAGGAAGAGTAAGGAAAGTTTCGGAATTTGAATTGGTCCCCACAAAGCCCTGATCTCAATTCTATTGAACATCTATGGGATATTTTGGATAAAAGAATTGATGAATCTAATGTCACTTCCTAAGACTCACTTTGGGAACAAATATAAGCTGCTTGGCAGGAGATACCATTAGATACATTGAAGAAGCTTGTGATGTCAATGCCTGACAGAATGAAGGCTGTGATCAAAGCAAAAGGCTATTATACTAAATCTTAAATTTATTTTGTAACAAGGATTTTTCTTGTTAAAGCATTTGTTGAGTAAATCAAATTAAATTGATTAAATTGGTTATTTTCTGTCAATATGCCTTATAAAAGATAAAATAGTTCTTGTCCTAATACTTTTGCACAGTACTATATATATATATATATATATATATGAACTTATTTGACTCTCTCTCTCTCTATATATATATATGAACTTATTTGACTCTATATATATATATATATATATATATATGAACTTATTTGACTCTGTGTGTCTGTGTGTGTGTGTGTGTGTGTGTGTGTGTGTGTGTCCGTTACCTATAGACTCCGAAACGGCTAAAGTGATTTTCTGGAAAATTTACAAAGTTGTACTATCAGCGTCTGCGAGTGTTCTTAGCTAGGTTTTGTGTCGAGGTACCCCCGGTAAATAACGAAAATCGATAATCGAAAAAATTGGGTTATAGAAGGAGTGGTCCGATTTTAATCAAATTGGATACACTCATAGACAAAGACATAGGAAACGATATTCAAACTTTCAAGGTTGCAGTTCTTACAATAATGCTGAAAATTTGATATCGATACCAGGAAATCAAAATTTGACTTACATCCATTCATTTTTCTTTCAGTCTACGGTTTTGCTTTAACTGGAAACAACTATTGCTTTTTAGTCTTTCGTGCCAACGTCCAAAGAGTCTGAGCTCCAGGACCATGGATTAGTTTTAAAGCTTTCATTACACCCGAGCAACGCCGGACGCTCGTGGCCTAGGGGTAGAATCGCCAACTGACGCCAATTCGGTCGGGTTTCAATCCTGGGTTAGGAAACGACCGGAGTCTAAGCCGTACTGATGAGCTGTAATATAGCGAAACAGATCTGTCTGCGGATGACTATGCTGCCACATCTGGTCGGGTGCCCCTTCTATTCTCCTCGGGGTTCTTGACAAAATACAGCGAAGAATCTGTAATGTAATTGATACCGATTTGGCTGACCGCCTGCAGTATCTCTCTCACCGGCGTGACGTGGCTTCCCTGTGCCTCTTTCATACTTTCATGGTTTCTGCTCTGACGAACTTAAATCACTGGTGCCCCCTAGATCTGAATTTGCACGAGATACTAGATTGGCAAGTAGGTCCCACCCTTTTACAGTGTAACCGATGAAATGTAACCGCAATTTCTACTCCAACAGCTTCTTTCCTCGCACTTCCCGCCTATGGAATTCCCTACCGCATGCTTGCTTACCCGACGGCTACAACCTCCAGGAGTTTAAATGTAAGGTCAACAGACACCTCCTAACACACTAACTCACACCCACTCTCTCCAACTCTCTCCCTATGTACATCCTAAGTCGTCTACCACCCTCCTTCGGACATTTCCCATACCCAATCGCTCTATGTAACCCCCTGCGCTATAGTGGCAGTGGAATGCCTTGTTTGGGGTGATACGATTAATATATATATATATATATAAGATCTACTTATCTATCTTGATTTCTGATCACTACACTTGAACCATATTGTAATCTTTTTTCTTTTCAAACAAGCGCAAAACATCTTCTCGTCGTCTAAATACGAAGCAGAGAGCTTCCGCCTTTTTGTTTGTCTTCGGGGTTTTTTTTTTAAGCTTTTACGTCAAGCACGGCTTTTTTCCATTTTGTCTACTTCTGATCGTCGTGTGTGTGGGCGACCCGATTGATAACTGATGTACGCTGTCGGTTGGCCAAAGTTCAACACTTGTAAAATCTTTTGTTTAATTATTTTAATTAATATTATTTAGATAATCGCCTACAGCAGATGCAATCCAAATTGCTATTACTTGAATCGTTTAAGAAACGCAAAAAACTTATTGTCAAAGGATTAAAACGCACCTGAATTTTATTCAGTAACTAGCAGTATAGCCCGGCGTTGCTCGGGTGTAATGAAAGCTTTAAAACTAATTCATGGTCTTGGAGCTCAGACTCTGCCTAAAAAATATTTGTGTGATGTTTGGTGAGAATCGGATAAAAATTGTGGATTTGTATAAAGGACATACAGGCAGATAAACAGACACACACAAACATCTTGCCTTATATATATATATATATATATATATATATGTATTATCGATTTTCTGCACTATTGTAAGAACTGAAACCTTGAAGCATCTGAATATCGTTTCTTATGTCTTTGTCTATGAGTGTATCAAATTTGATTAAAATCGGACTATTCTTTCTATAACCCGATTTTTTCGATTATCGATTTTCGATATTTATCGGGGGTACCTCGACACAAAACCTAGCTAAAACCACTCGCAGACGCTTATAGTACAGCTGTGCAAATTTTCAAGAAAATCGGTTCAGCCGTTTTGGAGTCTATAGGTAACGGATACACACACAGAGACACACACACACACACACACACACACACACACACACACACACACACACACACACACACAGACAAAGTTTCATTTATAAATAAGTTTAGATTTAGATAGCTCAGAAGTTAGCGAAATGCTCAGAGTTTTGAGAGGTCTTTTTCAATTGTCAAGTTCTTCGGCTTATGAGCAAATCTATCGCCAACGTGTAAAACTCATCACACATGTGCACTTTCTTAAGGACATGTGCGATTATGGATCTTTATTCTCGTCTTTTCGCCTTTCCTATCAATCCGTTTTACCATTTATTTGCATAAACTGTTTAGGTAGATGATCATGACCCTCCACAACTTCCTCTCCACAACTTCTTCTCTTCAACTTCCTATTCCTTAGCAATGTTTGTTCCCTTATTATAACTCCTAGTTCCAGTTTTTTCAGTCATTTGCACAAGTTCGATAGGTAAGATTATCATGGATCTCCACCACTTCCTATCCATTGTAACTCTTAGAAAAGTTTGTCTGTTCAACATCCTTCCGACTCTCTGTTTTATCATTCATTTACAAGCTTGTTAAGTAGGTTAATCACTGTTTTTCTTTACTCATCTAGACTTCAATATGTTCTGTGAGTGTCAAGTTCTCCAAGCCTACTTTCCTCACTATATATCCTAGAAATTTCAACTTTCACTTCTCTGCTTCTCAGCGTAACTGTCCTTTTTCCGTTTTTTTCTTAAAACGTCATCATTGTTCACATGTTCAGTTCAAGGTATTCTCAGCAACCTTCTGTAGAACTACATCGTTTAATTGACGTTTTCATTTATGAGGAGGTTGTTCAGCATTCACTGCCATCTGGAAGGACTGATATTACATAACAGTTCAGCTCTCTTTTCTAACAAAAATACATTGTGGAATGGTACATAAACTGAGTCGTGCCATCCACAAGGACGACATATATATATATATATATATATATATATATATATATATATATATATATATATATAGGAAAAATTATTAAAAAGTTGTGAGTTTAAAAATGTATTTTTTGACAGTATTTGTTTATTTCTATTATTATATTTAATATTTCAGACCGTATAATAATATTATTATATAATATTGTTATATAATATTATGATATAATATATATAATATTATTATATATATTATATTATATTATATATCTATATATAATTATATATATTATTATTATTATGTCATTTTTCATCATATTTCGATTTCTGCTTTGGTCTCACTACCAACCAAGTCTGAGGGGAGACCTAAGGCAGGTCGTGGCGTGTTGTTATGACTCCATTTCATGTTTTTCTATCTTCCCTATCATCCTCAGCATTTCATAGATAAAGTTTTCTTTAGTGTGTGGGCTGTACTTAATAAGACAATTTTTTGTATATCTCTTAAGCTGGGGTTTCCAGGGATTCTTTCAATGTGTTGTTTTGTTCCATTTTTTATCATTCCAAGTGCACCTACTATCACTGGCACAACTCTTGTTTTCAATTTCCAAATTTTTTCTATTTCAATTTCCAGGTCTTTATATTTTGACAGTTTTTGAAATTCCTTGATTGCTATGTTACAATCCGCTGGACAAGCCATATCAATTAATAGATAAGTTTTCTCCTTCTGGTTTTTAACAATAATGTCTGGCCTGTTTGCTTCAATTTTTCTGTCTGTGTAGATGGTGTAATCCCATAGAATGGTTACATCTTCTATTTCTGTAACCGGTGCTGGGTGATGTTCATACCAGTGTTTGCCTACAGCTTTTCCATAATGTTTGCATATTGCCCAATGTAAATATTGCCCAACTCTATCTACTTTATTATTATTATTATTATTATTATTATTATTATTATTATTATTATTATATAATAATAATATTATTATTTTATTTTATACAGACTCGGTCCTTCATCAGAATTGTTTCTGATGAAGGACCGAGGGCGGTCTGAAATATAAAATATAATAATAGAAATAAACAAATACTGTCCAAAAAATTCATTTTTAAACACACAACTTTTTAATAATTTTTTCTGTACATATTAAGACAATATACGTGGATCATCACTATGTTATATATATATATGTATATATATTGCAAAGGACATAGCTATTGTGCGTAGGATTTATTGTAATCGGTGATAATATAGCGAGTAGCCATTGTTGAGGATTTTCGGCAGGGTTGTTAACCGCATCATATTTAGATTTTTTTCTGTGATAATGAAACATTCCTTTATGAATGAATGGATGGAAGATTGTAAATCACTCGTCCACTTACTTTTTACTCAATTAGGGACGGCCTCTCCAAATGACAAGTGGTCGGTGATATTAATCTATTACACCATAGTTCTATGGTCAACGCCCTAACCGCGCTGATAAGCCCTATTGATTGTTGTCGACTTTCGACTATTTTCGTACCGCAAGTGTCAGATAAACCTGTTAATCTAATCAGTTACACAAATCCAAGCTCATATACAATCAAAAACAAGAGAAAATCATTATTACTCGAACTCGTTATTTTTTTTTTTTTTAATCGTATCACCCCGAGCAAGGCGGTAACGCCACTGATGTGCAGGGGGCTACGTAAGAGTGAAAAGATTACAAAAGAGAAGGCCGAAACCACATCCTAAACAGGGAACAAGGGATTAGCCTCTACACCTGTTCAATAGACGAGGGTGGAGTGTGAACCGGGCGATAGTTTAGTCTATCTACTCCAATTGAAAAAAAAATAATGAATAAATAAAAAAGTAATGAAAAAAAAGACGAAAAGTGAAAAGATTGGAAAAGAGAAAACCGGAAACCACATCCTAAACAGGGAACAAGGGATGAGCCTCTACACCTGTTCAATAGACGAGGGTGGAGTGTGAACCGGTCGATAGTTTAGTCTATCTACTCCAATTGAAAAAAAAAATGAATAAATAAAAAATGCATATTATCTAAACTTATTTATAAATGGAACTTTGTATGTGTGTGTGTGTGTGTCTGTGTGTGTGTCCGTTACCTATAGACTCCGAAACGGCTGAACTGATTTTCTTTAAAATTTTCACAGTTGTACTAACAGCGTCTGCCAGTGTTCTTAGCTAGGTTTTGTGTCGAGGTACCCCCGATAAATATCCAAAATCGATAATCGAAAAAATCGGGTTATAGAAGGAGTGGTCCGATTTTAATATTTGACACAATCATAGACAAAGACATAAGAAACGATATTCAGAAATTTCAAGGTTGCAGTTCTTACAATAGTGTAGAAAATCGATAATATATATATAAAGGCAAGATGTTTGTGTGTGTGTCTGTTTATCTGTCTGTATGTCCTTTATACAAATCCACAATTTTTATCCGATTCTCATCAAACTTCACAAATATTCTTTAGGCTGAGTCTGAGCTCCAGGATCATGGATTAGTTTTAATGCTTTCATTACACCCGAGCAACGCCGGGCTATACTGCTAGTATATATATATATGTGTGTGTGTGTGTGTGTGTGTGTGTGTGTGTGTGTGTGTGTGTGTATACGCACAGATGCATATCAGTATATAAATATTAATCAAATATGAATAGAACTGTGCTCAACGCTGTATTAATAAATATACAAATGTTTGGAGGTATAAATTTGTATACAATTTAAAAACAAGGAATTTATTAACAGTCTCAAGAGCCCTTTCGTCCAGCATCTCATCAGGAGAGGGTCGTTGAAATTATAAATCTAAAAAAAAAAAAATCAGCAACGAAAATGAAAAGAAAAAAAAGCGGGGGTAACACTTAAATAAATATACATATAGATATATATTTATAACGTTATTTATTCGTTATA
Source organism: Ascarosepion bandense (assembly GCA_037127315.1). Taxonomy (NCBI): domain Eukaryota; kingdom Metazoa; phylum Mollusca; class Cephalopoda; order Sepiida; family Sepiidae; genus Ascarosepion; species Ascarosepion bandense. The sequence goes on from JBBBDQ010000205.1 coordinate 659,411, forward strand.
AATATATAATATTTATATTATAGCGTTTCCCACTTTTTCTTCTCTTCATTTTCGTTGCTGTTTTTTTGTTTGTTTGATTTGTGATTCCAATGATTTCTCCTGATGAGATGTTGGATTAAAGGGCTCTTGAGATTTAATAAATTCCTTGTTTTTAAAGTATTAATAAATATAGATATTATTCTACAGTTTAGGCATGACTCGGAATTTTATGCGTTATGCAGTCATCAGGTGCATATTATGAATTGAACGTTTTTCGATTTGAATTAGATATTGTATATACCAAATCGTCAGGTCTTTAAGACTCTTATAAACCAAGCAAGTATGGGAATTTCTGAGCCCAAACTGATAAAGTAAAACAAAACCACAATAATAGTTGGTGGTTTTAGTTGTAGAATTGTGCCAAAAACTAATTCGGGTTAGTATTAAGACGCAAGAATAAATTGTCAATGGAAAAAAAAATGCAAACAAAATTTCTTCAAAGAGAACAAAAAGAAGAAGAAGACGAAAAATAAGAAGGAGAAAAGAATTAATACAAAAATTTTAATAGCGAAATTCTTTCGAGATGAAAAATGAATGACGAAAAAGAAAAAGAAAATATTAAATGTATGCATAACGGATAGACTGTTTATTTCTTGACAAGAACTCCTGATAAACACTATGAAAAACTCTCAAAACACAGAGAGAGAGAGAGAGACAGACAGACAGACAGACAGACAGACAGACAGACAGAGAGACAGAGAGAGACAGAGAGAGGATGGGCAGACAGACAGAGAGAGGATGGGCAAACAGACAGAGACAGACAGACACAAACAAAGACAGACAAACAAAGACAGACAGACGAACACAAAAAGAGACGGACAGAGACTTAAACAAACAGAAACAGAGAGAGAGAGAGAGAGAGAGAGAGAGAGACAGACAGACAGACAGACAGACAGACAGACAGACAGAAATAAACAGACAGAGAGGGACAGACAGACAGACAAAGAGCAATACAGACAGACAGATACAGGCAGATAGAGAGAGACAGACAGAGACAGACAGACAGAGAGATTGATACAGACAGAGAGAGACAGACACAAGCAGAAACAGACAGAGACTGAGACAAACAGAGAGAGAGAGAGACAGGGACAGAGAGACAGACAGACAAAGAGCGATACAGACAGACTAATACAGGCAGATAGAGAGAGAGAGAGAGACAGCCAGAGAGAGACAGAGACTGCGACAAATAGAAACAGAGAGAGAGGGAGACACAGAGAGAGAGAGAGAGAGACAGACAGACAGACAGATAGACAGACAGGGACAGAGAGACAGACAGACAAAGACCGATACAGACAGACAGATACAGGCAGATAGAGATAGAAAGAAACAGATAGACAGACACAAGCAGAGTGAGATATACAAACGGGCAGTCAGGCAGATAGAAAAAGATAGAGAGAGACATACAGACAGACAGATCGACACGGAGAGAGAGAGAGAGAGATGATAGATGCAGATATAAATAGAGACAGATATGGGAAGAGGGAGAGAGAGAGAGAGAGAGAGAAAGTGAGAGAGACAGTCATTAGAAAGATGCGAATAACATCTTGTCAAGTGTCTGTCTGTTTTTGCAATGACGTTTTCCGGGTAAAGTAAAAAATAACAAACAAAATGTTTTAACTAAGACAATTCAGAAATGTTACCAACGGCTATTGACTAAATGGGAAGAGGAAACTGAAGAAGTAAAAAGAGATCGAAACATCCTGAAGGCAACGAAGAGAGACACCAAGGTCTCATTTCAGCGATAAAGGGAGGGGGCAACAGTTTATATCTTCTTCTATGTGCCCTGTTCTTTCAGGACGTAGGCGATCATGGCCTTGCACGTCTCCCTATCCCTGGTGGCTCTGAGCACACTTTTTCCTATTGCACCATGCAACCCTCATTCCGTCATCCACTAGCTCAAGCCCATGAATCTAGAATATGAATGTATAGAAACTAGCATGGCCACAAAATGAGGGATCAGTTTATATATTGATTATAATATAGATTTGATCCCCCACTTTTTATCTACATTATAATTTCTTATAAACAGTTGGCATGTATCTTCTTTTATCTGCCATATCCTTTCAGGACGTAGGCGATCATGGCCTTCTGCATCTCCCTATCCCTGTTGGCTCTTAGCACACTTTCACCTCTAATACCACGCAACCGCCGTTCTGTCGTCCACCTGCTCAGGTCCTTCAAATATGTTATCCGTTGCTTTCCCCTGTCTCTTTTCCCCTCTCTCTCTGGCCTCTCTCTCCAAACCCTCCTTCCTTATTGCATGTCTCAGGAACTTCAGTTGTCTCTTCCTGAAATTAATATTAATTTCCTTTCTGTTTCCATCCTTTCCAAAACCTTATCTTTGCTCACATACTCCGTCCACGATATCCGCAGTATCCTTCTGTAGAACCATATTTCAGCTGCTTCCAGTTTTTCCTTCACCTTTGATGAAATTGTCCAGCATTCACTGCCATATTGAAGAACTGACGTCACGTAGCAATCCAGTACTCTTTTCTTTGTTTCTAGAGAATTTTTCCCGTTTTTTAATACTCTTCACAGCTCCTGGAATGCATCCTTGTGCTTTTGAATCTCAGGAATATAAATGTATAGAAACTGCTGTGATCACAAAGGGTCAGTTTATATTTTGATTGTAATATGGAATTGATCCCCCACTTTATATTCAGTACGCTTCTGTAGAACCACATTTCAGTTGCTTCCAGTTTTTTCTTCATCTTTGATGATATTGTCCAGCATTCACTGCTATAGTGAAGAACAGACATCACATAGCAATCTAATATTCTCTTCTTTGTTTCAAGTGAAAGAATCCTGTCTCTTAATACTTTACTCAACTTTTGGAACGCGTCCTTTGCCAATTTGCAATTCGATCTAATAAAAGTGTGTGCGTTAAAAAGAGAAAGTATTGGTGTGGTCCATCGTAGAGAATTGCTAAAATGCGTGGAGGACATTTTCAGAGAGAAAACAAATGAAAGAGAAAATCAATGGAGTAAAAGAAAAGGGTTTTAGTTGGAAAATAAAAGGCGCGAAATGAACTAACATGGAAGAATGTGGGATTAAAACAACAAGAGAGAAAGACAGCGAACGGATAGAAAAGAAGAAAAGAGCGTAAGGATTTTAGACGAGCAAGAAAATATTGAGGTACATGAATAATAACAGATAAACTCAAAGACCTTGCAATGTTATCCACTGTCACCCTTCTGTTAGACTGAATGAGGTCATTGACTGATTCGATCAGCTCAGGAGACCTCACTTCTGTAGGCCTTCCAGGCCTCTCTTTCATCCTCAACACTGCTCCGTCCTTTAAACAATTTAGCCCACTTGTAGACATTTGTTGGGGTGAAACATGTGGCACTATACACAGTTGACATTTTGCTATGAATTTCAACTGGTTTGCATCCTTCAGCAACCAAAAACTTGATAACTAACCTCTGTTCAATCCTGGAGCATGCTTCTTGGTCGGCCATCTTTGTTAATCTCCAAAACTCTCAAAGTTTTTTTCAATCTGAAAATAAATAAATAAATAAATAAATAAAATAAATCCCTCTAAAAAAGAAGTGAAGGAAAAAAATTAAATAGAAAAGTAAGCTTCTAACTGTATTAGAAGTCCTTATACCGAAAAATTCACCTTATTTATTGAATGACCCTCGTAGAAGTCCTTATACCGAAAATTCACCTTATTTATTGAATGACCCTCGTAGAAGTCCTTATATCGAAAAATTCACCTTATTTATTGAATGACCCTCGTAGAAGTCCTTATACCAAAAAATTCACCTTATTTATTGAATGACCCTCGTAGAAGTCCTTATACCGAAAAATTCACCTTATTTATTGAATGGCCCCCGTAGAAGTCCTTATATCGAAAAATTCACCTTATTTATTGAATGACCCTCGTAGAAGTCCTTATACCAAAAAATTCACCTTATTTATTGAATGACCCTCCCCCGTAGAAGTCCTTATACCGAAAAATTCACCTTATTTATTGAATGGCCCCCGTAGAAGTCCTTATATCGAAAAATTCACCTTATTTATTGAATGACCCTCGTAGAAGTCCTTATACCAAAAAATTCACCTTATTTATTGAATGACCCTCGTAGAAGTCCTTATACCAAAAAATTCACCTTATTTATTGAATGACCCTCGTAGAAGTCCTTATACCGAAAAATTCACCTTATTTATTGAATGACCCTCGTAGAAGTCCTTATACCGAAATATTCACCTTATTTATTGAATAACCCTCGTACATGAATAGTGGCAGAGAAAGATAGTACGAAGATATTTTGTTCATTTTAAAGACTTTTTACGCGTTCCTATTTTCTAGTCCTTCGAACGAAGAGGAAAGAAAAGAATGTTGTGCAAAAACGAAGCTAAACAATAAATATGAAGGACTAAAAAGAGGAAACATTGTCGATGAAGAAACAAAAATGGCGACCAAAACGAAGAAATTTTTTTTGTCTCAGTTGTTTTATATCTTTGTAGTTGACAGATATTGAATATTAACAAAAGTAAAAACGGCAACAATAACTAATAAAAATATAAATTTATCGTTTAGTTTGGAAGCTTTTCCTATCAACCCCTCTCTTATTATTATCCTCATCAATATTATTAATTCATCACTTTTATCATTTTTTCATTATTATTATTATTATTATTATTATTATTACTATTATTATTATCATAATATTATTATATCAGGACCATCCTTATTGCAATCATAAGAACGTAAGCAGAAGGCAAAGAATAAAAGATAAATAAAAGTAGTGGCCATAAGAAAAATTATCACTGATTCTTCAGAGCGAGAAACGTTTGTTGAAGAAATCGAATGCAATAGTGAGACCACCACTGCCACCAATGGCGACAACAACAACCATCCATAAAATTACTCGCCTTTCTCGGTTTATTTTCTCTGTTGCTGTTTTTGCGTCCCCAGGGAAACCAAAAATGATGATTACAGCCGACACCCACCACCAAAATCTCAATATGTAGCCTCCATTATCATATATATATATATATATATATTTTTTTTTTTTCTAAATATTCATTATTAATTGATATCTTTCGCGTTGGGGAGTAAATTCCTTAATCTCTGCTACCGTTTTCTTTCTTTCTTTTTTTTTTCTTTGTTAACGTACCTTTTCTTGAAAATATCATTTTTATCACTTAAAAATGGATAGCAAACAAAATCAAACTGCACTCGATAGAAAGTTGATGCTTTGCCAGCTTTTAGCCAATCTCCAGGTGTGATTGGCTGCAAAATCTGTATAAAATACTCGAATAGAATTACTGATAATATCTACACAATTAAAATCCAAAATATCTTTTTTCTTCTTTTTTTTTATTCCCCGTATCTTTATTCTCTTCAATTAATCTGTTTTCGCTCATCGGCTAGAATTGAACTCATACTGTTGCAGCGTTTTTTAAAGTCTCCCATAGATCTCTCAAATTTCTATTAACATTCGTACGACCTCGGTGAATACGAGACAGGCTCATAAACGTGGGAACCCCGATTCACGACAAGAGTAATAAGCAACAAGACTGCCTTATTAAGTTCCCCACAACCAATTATCCATTAGGTATTTATTAAAGTTTGTATGGCATAACGTTAGAAACGATAACGTAACGAGTAGAATTCATCTAAGAGACGAACTTCCTAACTACTTATCCAGAATTGAACACACATTAAATATGTAATAACTTTATCTTCGGCTTTGAATGTGGAGTTTTATCTTCGGCTTTCAGTGTGAAGCTCTTTTCAGTTTTTTAATTCAACTATTATTCAAATTCGAAATCGGGGAGCCGAGTTCGAATTCCAGTTAAATATCTTGCATTCACATACGCGCAAAAATCCCTTGGAAAAGGTATTAATCCATCTATTCCTTCCAGTTATGGGTTAAATAACAGGACAGATCGAGTTCTATAGCCTCGGCTGCCAACCTACTGAGGGATAATTTCTGCCCAGTCAGTCATGTATCTTTCGAGACATGATCGCACAAAGCGTGTATCACGTATGGCACTTAACTGACTGGCTGAATATAAAAGTTGAAAGCATGATTAAGGCTTCTACTGATCATAAAGTGGGGGATCAGTTTTTTGCTGTATGAAGGAATAAAGTGATCCCCTACTAATTACTACTTAATAATATAATACGTCTCTCCCACTTCGGACTATGAATCAAATAGTTCTATAACCTTGGCTGGCAAACCACTCTACGACAGAAAGCAATGGCAACCTACTGTGGGATAATGTTCTGCTCAGTCAGTCATGTCTCTTTCGAGACATGATCGCCCAAAGCGTGTATCACGTATGGTACTTAACTGACTGACTGAATATAATAGTTGGAATCATTAAGGCTTTTACTGGTCATGAAGTAGGGGATCGGTTTGATATTGTTATGAAGTAATAAACTGATCCCCCACTAATTACTACTTAATAATATAATCCATCTCTTCCTCCTCTAGCTATGAGTCAAATAATAGAACAGATTGGGTTCTATAGCCTTGGCTGGCAACCAGTCTACCACAGAAAGTAATAGCAACCTACTGCGGGATAATGATCTGCCCAGTTAGTCATCTCTTTCGAGACATGATCGCCCAAAGCGTGTATCACGTATGGCACTTAAATGACTGATCATAAAACTTAGAGGCCAACATTGTAGAACACAAAGAAGTATCCTCACATAATGATCGTTATAGAGGATGCATGTTTGCTTTGTCAAGAACCAAATACCCTTTTTCAGACAGAGTTAATTGTTTAGTATATTGTTGACCTCATTATTAATATAGAATAGAAACTTCATCCTGTGTCTTTTAGGGAAGCCAGGTACAGTGTTGGCCTGAGAAAAGACATCATAACCTTGATTAAAAATCTGCGTTACACCCGATATCAGTAACTGTATATGGCTTCACTAACTTCGTATAGAATGTGTATGCATAGCGAGGGGCGGCGATTGTGCGACAGGTTGATATATAAACACTCACTCTGGATGGAAAGAAGAGACCGTTCTACGTTCGGAGAAGTGGTGTAATGTTTAGCAAGCTTGTCTCGCTAGGACCTGTTGCAAGTAAGTTCGATCCTCACTGGGTACCCCATACTTTGTTCCTTGTGCCACATCAAAGCGGCGCTTTGAAAATCAACTATCTTTTTGGGCACCACGATGTAGTGTAATGGTTAGCAAGCTTGTCTCGCCAGAACCTGTTATAACTGAGTAGTGAATTCGATCCTCACTGGGTACCCCATACTTTCGGCCTTGTGCTACATCAAAGTGGCGCTTTGAAAATCACCTATTCAACAAATACTATTATAAATAAAGCTATCGGATTGAATGGCTCAAGGATACTGAAAAGAGTGCTAGATTATTAGGTACGACTTACTGTCACCTAATACAGTCATAACCGGTATAAATACTGATTTTTTGTTTCTTAATACGCTGTATAGAACAATGGGGATTTTCTAGATACTAAATAGCACTGTTAGACAACAAGGTCAAAATGAAGACTTCAATATATTCTGAGAGTGTCAAATTCTCCAAGCCTTCTTTCCTCATTATATGTGCTAGGAATTTCAATTGTCACTTCTCTGTCACTTCAATTGTCACTTCAATTATATGTGCTAGGAATTTCAATTGTCACTTGTGCTGCTAAGCACAATTGTCCTTTCTGTTTGTTTGTCTTTTTAAACTTCATCATATTCAGTTCATGGTATTCTCAGCATCTTTCTGTAGAACGCTTTTGCTTCAAGTTTTCATTCATGAGGAGATTGTTCAGAATTCACCACCATCTGATATTACGTAACAGTACAGCTCTCTTCTCTAACAAATTTTCCCTGTTTCTTAATACGTTGCATAGAACAATTAGGATTCTTTAGATATTACATAGAAACGTTGGACAATAAGAAGGACGAAATGCAAACAAAGCGTGAATTTTAACAAGGGGAACGTTAATTAACCTTCGAGTGCTGAACCTTCTGAAGAAAGTCTAATACTTTTGTACATGCGTTTTACTCTACAAATATCCGATAATGGCAATCTTTGAATTTCTGAAATGAAGAATTGTTAATCTGATAAAATGACCAAAATCTTTGACAGTCTTTAAGCCATTTTACTCTCCAACCTTCTTCAAGTAACTATGGCATTCGGTAATCATACAAGAATGTAGAATATTACTCTTTGTTTGGTAAGCGGGTTAATGTTGTCCCTATTCCTCTGTTAGAAACGCTGTCATTACAATGGAATTTCAAAATTATAATTATAATATTAATATTAATAAGATATTTTCTTCTATGTATAATATCTCTTTCTGACGTTAGCAATCATGTCTCTCCACAACTTCCTGTCCTTTCTAGCTCTTAGTAAATTGTGTCTGTTTTCTATCTATCTAGCCTATTTTACCATCCATTTATACAAGCTCGTTATGCGCAGTTTTCCTTTGTCCCTCTTACCTTCAGTATATCCTGTGAGTGTCAAACCTTCCTAGTCGTCTTTCCTCTTTATGTGATCTTGAAAATTCAATTCTCTTTCTGATATTAAGCGTCTTTTTTTCTTTCCATTTTCTCGTCTGCTATCTGTCAACCATCACAGGCAATCTCTCCCGCCACCCCCCCCATAAGCATGGACCAAGCGAGTCTCCCTGAAATCAATATACTGCGTCTCCCCGGCCTTACCCTATCTTCTGACCTCAAGTGGAATCATTACATTGAGTCAATAGCTAAATCCCGTGCTAGGAAGTTTGGGTCACTGTGTCGGGCCAGGAAGTTTTTTTACGCCTGATTCCATCTTGCATATATACAAATCAACCATCCGTCCGTGCTGTCATATTTGGTCAGATGCCTCTGCTGTTCATCTTAGTGTTCTCGACAGGCTCCAAAAGAGAATCTGCAATGTGATTGATCCCGACTTGGCAGCTCGACACCAGCCACTTTCTCACCTGCGGGATGTGGCTTCCCTTTGTCTCTTCTACAAATATTTTCATGGCTTCTGCTCCGACAAACTTAAGTCACTGGTGACCCCGCCACTAGAATTTCCTCATCCAACCAGACTGTCAACAAGGTCCCACCCACTTACAGTTAGATCTGCCGTCAGTTCTACTTCATCAGCTTCTTTTTCCGCACTTCTCGCCTGTGGTACTCCCTTTCGTATACCTGCTTTCCTGACGGCTACAAATGCAATGTCAATACCCATCTCTTATTCACTTGACTCCAGTTCTTTCTAAATCACCCTGTATATCTTGTTCTATCTTGTTCTTTTCCTTTCTCTCTGTCTTCGCAATTGCCAGGAATTTAAATGCAATGTCACTTCCCATCTCTTATTCACTTGATTCCATTTCTTTTTACATCACCCTGCATATCTTGTTCTATCTTGTTCTTTTCCTTCCTCTCTGCCTTTGCAACTGTCAGGAATTTAAATGCAATGTCAATACCCATCTCTTATCCACTTAACTCCAGTTCTTTCTAAATCACCCTGTATATCTTGTTCTATCTTGTTCTTTTCTTTTCTCTCTGTCTTCGCAATTGCCAGGAATTTAAATGCAATGTCAATTCCCATCTCTTATCCAATTGACTCCAATCCTTTCTACATTACCCTGTATATCTTGTTCTATCTTGTTCTTTTCCTTTCTCTCTACCTTCGCAACTGTCTTCACACCTGTGTTTCCATCCTTCTCTGACACCCACTGTAACTGGCTTGTCTTTCTCTTCACTCTTGTCTAAACTTTCACTCTTATGTAGCCCCTTGCGCATCAGTGGCGGTACCGGTTTGCTTGGGGTGAAACGATTAAAAACACAACATATCTCCCGGCAAATGAAACTACAAAAAAAAAATTCTTCATCTGACTCATAGGCCCACAGCCAAACCACACTAGGTATCGCTGTGGTAGATTTTACGGAGTTTTTTAATTTAGAAGTACCCTTCATCTAGCTGATACATAATATATGGATACATGCTTCTTCAAAGAATACTTGTGCGAAAGTGAATGCAACGGCTTCGGCTGTTTTTGTTTTACTTTGGCTCATTTATCCAATTCTCCGCGCAGATAACCACTACGCTTCGTGTATGTTCGAGATATCTGCGTTAAAAATGTCATTTAAAATACTGAGGAAAGTGCTAGTATTTTATGAGGACTTAGTTTTTCCTTGATTCCAAACGAGGGTTCCGAACTGAGTTGAATATAATAATAATAATAATAATAATAATAATTATAGGGTCGTTGAGATTGTCAAAAGCAGGTCTTCTTGATCTGATATCCATGGACCTCCTATGCGTCCGTGAATGGGTTTCAGTGTTCTTTGAGGATCAGCTAAAAATTAACATTTATATTATATTCGCTATAGATAGAGCTTTTGCCCCAACCAACGATTTCCCATTGAAAGAAATAAAAGAAAATGTATCCTGCCACTGGTTGAATAAAACGTCCCTAGCCACTACTGAAAATGGAACTTTGTGTGTGTGTGTGTGTGTGTGTGTCTATTACCCATAGACTCCGAAACGGCTGAACCGATTTTCTTGAAAATGTTCACAGTTGTACTATAAGCGTCTGCGAGTGTTCTTAGCTAGGTTTTGTGTCGAGGTATCCCCGATAAATATCGAAAATCGATAATCGAAAAAATCGAGTTATAGAAGGAGTGGTCCGATTTTAATCAAATTTGATACACTCATAGACAAAGACATAAGAAACGATATTCAGAAGTTTCAAGGTTGCAGTTCTTACAATAGTGCAGAAAATCGATAATATATATATATATATATATATATATATATATATATATAAAAGGCAAGCTGTTTGTGTGAATGTCTGTTTATCTGCCTGTATGTCTGTATTTTTTCAGCCCTTTTATTTTAGTTTTTTCATCGGGTTTGGGTCTAAGTAGGTATAATTGTAGTTCTTATTCTCAGCCATGATACCATTTACTCAGCGGACTTATTTAGCTTTCAAAATTTAGTTTACGACGAAAAAAACTTATTTGATATCGATACCAGGAAATCAAAATTTGACATTTTTCCTTCAGTCTACGGTTTCGCTTTAACTGGAAACAACTATGGCTTTTTAGTCTTTCGTGCCAACGTCCAAAGAATCTGAGCTCCAGGACCATGGATTAGTTTTAAATCTTTCATTACACCCGAGCAACGCCGGGCTATACTGCTAGTCTTCTCATATTCTGATTTCGTGGATAGTTGAAATCCGATGCGTGGACAGCCTGTGTACGAGAGTACAGAATGGATAAATGCAAATACAAGTGTCGTGAAAAACCAACCATACTGTGATTGTCTATGAAGAGCTAGTCCTGATAGGCATTTGTGACTAAAGGGGTCCGTAACACAAAAAAATGTTAAGAACCACTCTGGTCGAATCGATGGCAGTCCTAGTTCCAGCATTGGCGCTGAGGATTGTGCTGGAAATTTGAGATTTACTGTCGCTCGATCTGAAGCGAAAAGTCTCAGACACTTTTTCGGAGAACCACAGAAATTCAAAACCCCTCAAAATCCCATCGTCGTGGAATCTGGTAAGCATGTTAGTTTCACGAACCATTAATAAAGTATTAAATTCGCCCCTGTCCTAAATTCGTGGCCTTGTGTTAGACTAAGCTATACTGAGTAAATCCAAGAACCAACTATTGCGGCAAAAATATGAAAATGAAAGCCAAAGATAAAGCTCTTGAACAGATGAAACAGCGCTGGCAAGACAAACCTCTGCATGGCCAATATCCAGAACGTGCTAATAAATCCAATGTTGACAAAGTTAATACTCATCGATGGTTACGTGCATCTGGATTAAAGTCTGAAACTGAAGGCTTTATTCTGGCAGCACAAGACCAAAGTCTTTTCACTAGAAACTTTCAGGCAAATATTATGCATAATAATATGGATCAAAAATGCAGGTTTTGTGATAAACACCAAGAAACAATAGACCACCTACTCTCAGGCTGTTCTGTGCTTGCTCCAAATGAATATAAAAATCGCCACGATAGAGTTGGGCAATATTTACATTGGCCAATGTGCAAACATTATGGAAAATCTGTAAACAAACATTGGCATGAACATCACCCAGCACCGGTTACAGAAATAGAAGATGTAACCATTCTATGGGATTACACCATCTACACAGACAGAAAAATTGAAGCAAACAGGCCAGACATTATTGTTAAAAACCAGAAGGAGAAAACTTGTCTATTAATTGATATGGCTTGTCCAGCGGATTGTAACATAGCAATCAAGGAATTTGAAAAACTGTCAAAATATAAAGACCTGGAAATTGAAATGGAAAAAATGTGGAAATTGAAAACAAGAGTTGTGCCAGTGATAGTAGGTGCACTTGGAATGATAAAAAATGGAACAAAACAACACATTGAAAGAATCCCTGGAAACCCCAGCTTAAGAGATATACAAAAAATTGTCTTAAGTACAGCCCACACACTAAGGAAAACTTTATCTATGTAATGCTAGGGGTGATAGGGAAGATAGAAAAACATGAAATGGAGTCATAACAACACGCCACGACCTGCCTTAGGTCTCCCCGCAGCCTTGGTTGGTAGTGAAACCAAAGCAGAAATCGAAATATGATGAAAAATGACATAATAATAATAATAAAGAAGAAGAAGAAGAAGAAGAAGAAGAAGAAGAAGAAGAAGAAGAAGAAGAAGAAGAAGAAGAAGAATGATAATCAAGACTGATTGGCTGATTTTATTTCATAATATCAACCAATCAGTTTAGAGTCTTTTAAAATTCTATAACCAACCAAAACCATTGCTCCGAGTCTGGGGAATCAAAAAATAAAAGGAAATAAAAAATAAAGAAATGGAATGATAAAATAAAATAAACAAAACAGGTTTTATCAAAGATTTTTTTTAGATTTAATTAAGTCTGTGGCTTTCATTATCAGGTATTATTAAATATCAGAGAAAAATTAATTTCGGATGTTGCTACGATTATCCGTCGTATGTAGTTCAGTTCTTGCTTTCTTTAGGTTTTATTTTCATTCTTTCCTATTTTTCTTCATTATTATTAATTTTTTTTCATTCTTGTCGTTTCCAGATCTTCGTCCTTCTCTTATTCTATTATTTTTCTTCTTCTTCCCAGTTATTCTTTTTTTTTCTATTGTCGTTTTTATTTTGTTCTCTTAACCCTTTATTTTACTTTTGTCTTCTTCGGCCACTTTCTCTTTCTCTTCCTGTTAATTTTCTCTTTCGTACGTCTTTCTTTCTTTCTTTCTTTCTTTCTTTTTTTCTTTCTTTCTTTTATTTATTTCTTTATTTCTTTATTTCTCATTTTCTTTCTTTCTTTCTTTCTTTCTTTTCTTTCTTTATTTCTTTTATTTGTTTCTTTATTTATTTATTTCTCATTTTCTTTCTTTCTTTCTTTTTTCTTTCTTTCTTTCTTTCTCACTCTATATATTCCTTCTTTTTTTCTTTCTTTCTCATTCTATTCCGTTCTTTCTTTCATTCTTTCTCATTCTAGTTCTTTCTTTTTTACTTTTCTTTCTTATTTCATTTCTTTTTTCTTTCTTTCTTTCTTTTCTTTCTTTCCTTCTCATTCTATTTCTTTTTTCTTTCTTTCTTTCTCATTCTATTTCTTTCTTTTTTCTTTCTTTCTTTCTTTCTCACTTTATTTATTTCTTTCTTTCCTTCTCATTTCATTCATTCCTTTCTTTCTTTCTTTCTAATTCTATTTCTTTCTTTCTTTCTTTCTCATTCTATTTCTTTCTTTCTTTCTTTCTTTCCTCTTCTCATTGTCTTCCTTTTTCTTCTCATTCTATTTCTTTCTTTCTTTCTTTCTTTCTTTCATTCTATTCATTTCTTTCTTTCTGGTTTTCTTTCTTTCCTTCTCATTCTTTTCATTTCTTCTTTCTTTCTTTCTTTCTTTCTCTATTTCTTCCTTATCTACTTTTTCTGCTAAGTATTTATTCTTTATCTTATTCCCTTACATTTTTCTTCCCCCCACCCCCCTCTCTCTCTCTCTCTCATCAGCCTATCTTCTTTCCTCTCATCTTCCAATTAACTCTTACCATTTTTTTGTCTTCTCTCTCATCCGACGTCTCTTCCTATTTTCCTTCCTCCTTTCTTTCTCTCATTTAGTCTCGAACAAAAGAATGCTCTATTCCATCTCTTTCAGAATTCTTTTAATTTCGTAGACAAATAAATAAATAAATAAATAAACCCCACCAAAAAGAAGATTTAAAAAAATAACCAAAATTATTTTGCTTTCGTTTTGCGGGGTTGAAGGTTCAGCGCGGGAAATGTCTACTTTTATTGATCCCAACTTCATATTCGGTGTTTTCTTAGCTGTAAAATTGTCGTAAAAATGATTTCACAGAAACACACAAAGATGAACACTTCTATTTCGATTACCCCATCATTATTATTATTATTATTATTATTATTATTATTATTATTATTATTATTTCTTACCCATCAGTCATTTTCTAGGAGATCAGCGGGGATTACAGAAGATGTCAGTCTGTTAACATTTCACTTTAACTACGCACTGTTATTTGATCATTTTTGCTCAAAATTGTAGACAGTTAATGTCGACACAAGCCGTAAACTGATCTAATTGAAAGATTATGGCATTTAACAGCATACAAGGGGCATATTTCCCTCAAATAATGGCTACAAATAAAAGATAAACATTCATTATAAGGAGATGGAAACTTTTGTTTCATCAACGACAAGTATTCCTTAAAGATTCTTTGCTGAAATGAAGGAACATTTTTATCGCCATGGCGCTACATACTCTGTTAAATATAGGGGCACAAGTACTGAAGATATGCGAAAAGGGGAAAAAATGTATGTCCTTGAAGTATCTGACCTCTGATTAACAAAAAGTGGGGTTTCACAAGACAGTGAGAAGGTTTATTCCTTGGAAATGATTGTTGGCTGATTGCTTTGTTTTTATGGCACATCAACACCTCGGCGGGTCATTTAATACCAACTAAATTTTTATTTATTTATTTATTACTTGTAATACCTTTTACTTTCAACAATTTATTGTTGTTTTTATATAAGTTTTGTATCTAGTAATACTTTTTTCTTTTCGAATATCAAGATTCATTGGGATTTGTTTTTTTTTTAAGGACAGGGTCCCCAAGTCCTATCCTGTTATTTTTCTCATAACTGGAGGGAAGGGACGGGTTAATACCTTTCCCAAGGGTACCAGTGCTTAAGTGAATGCAGGGTATTCAACTGGAATTCGAACTCGGCTCACCGATTTCTCTTTCCAAGCCGATATACACTGCACCACAACGTCCATCCATCACTAAACGCTTACAGCACCTGGTATTCCCAAGCGGTCACCCATCTAAGTACTGACCAGACTTAACGTTGCTTAACTTCGGTGATCGTGCGAGAACCGGTGTATTCAACATGATATGGCCGTAAGACCCTAGGAAATGACCATTATCGTTTGAGTAAAGAGACTCGTCAGAAGGAAAGGAAACAGAGGAAGTCGATAGTCAAACTTCTTCTTCTATGTGCCCTATCCTTTCAGAACGTAGGTGATCATGGCCTTCCACGTCTACCTATCCCTGCTGGCTTTTAATATGTTTTCTCCTGTTACTCCACGCAGCCCCCGTTCCGTCATTCACCTGATCAGGCCCTTCAAATATGTTATCCGCTCCCTTCCTCTGTTTCACTTTACTTCTATCTGGCCAGTGTCAGGTTCTCCAAGCCTTCCTTCCTCATTAGATGTCCAAGAAGCTTCAGTTGTCTATTCCTGATGATCACTATTTGTTTTCTTTTCAATGCCATACTTTCCAAAGCCTCATAACACAAACCGCAAAATAAATTAAAAAAAAAAAGAAAAGAAAAGAAAGACGGCAACTCTACAAAGACGGTGCTTCCACCGACAAGTAAACCTTCTCAAATATAAAGCGTACTATACGTATGAAAAAGATGAGTAAGACACTGGCAGAATTTATGTGATGATGCCAAAATCATAATATAAACTTATTTATAAATGGAACTTTGTCTCTCTTTCTCTCTGAGTATGTGTGTGGCCGTTACCTATAGACTCCGAAACGGCTGAACCGATTTTCTTGAAAATTTTCACAGTTGTAATATAAGCATCTGCGAGTGTTCTTAGCTAGGTTTTGTGTCGAGGTACCCCCGATAAATATCCAAAATCGATAATCGAAAAAATCGAGTTATAGAAGGAGTGGTCCGATTTTAATCAAATTTGATACACTCATAGACAAAGACATAAGAAACGATATTCAGAAATTTCAAGGTTTCAGTTCTTACAATAGTGCAGAAAATCGATAATATATATATATATATAAAAGGCAAGATGCTTGTGTGTGTGTCTGTTTATCTGTCTGTATGTCTGTACTTTTTCAGCCCTTTTATTTTAGTTTTTGCTTCGGGTTTGGCTCTAAGTAGGTATAATTGTAGTTCTCAGTCTCAGCCATGATACCATTTACTCAGGGGACTTATTTAGCCTTCAAAATTCAGTTTACGACGAAAAAAACTTACTTGATATCGATACCCGGAAATCAAAATTTGACTTACATCCATTCATTTTTCTTTAACTGAAATCAATTTCGCTAGAAACAGGGAAGAGAGTACTGGATTGCTACGTGCTGTCCGTCTTTCAATATGGCAGTGAATGCTGGACAATATCTTCGAAGATGAATGAAAAACTTGAAGCAACTGAAATGTGGTTCTACAGAAGGATGCTGCGAATATCATGGATCGAGCATGTGAGCAATGATGAGGTTTTGGAAATGATGGAAACAAAAAGGAAATTAATACTGAGCATCAGGAAGAGACAGCTGAAGTTTCTGGGACACGGAATGAGGAAGGAGGGCTTGGATAATATGATACTAACATGCCAGATAGAGAGAAAAATGTAAACGCAACGGATAACATATCTGAAGGACCTAATCAGGTGGATGACGGAACGAGGGTTGCATGGTGTAACAGGAGAAGGCGTGCTCAGAGCCACCAGGGATAGGGAAACGTGGAAAGCCATGATCTCCTACGTTCTGAAGGGACAGGGCACATAGAAGAAGACGAAACATGTAAATCCACTATTAAGAAATAAAGAAAATGTATGCATGTATATATTTAGATAGAAATTGCTCTGAAGCGGAAAATGGACAGTCACCATGTAGTATTGGTTCGTTATATCCACACGTTTCAATTAATAAACGTACGATTTCACTTCGGCTTGTTGAAGTTCTTAATCCAGTTTCGTTATTTTATTTTTTATATTGGGAGCCTGAGTCGTTTCCTTTCTCTGATATTTGTTGTTGTTTTTTTAATCGTCTCACCCCAAGGAAGGCGGTAACGCCACTGATGTGCAGGGGGCTACATAAGAGAAAAAAGATTAGAGGAGAGTGAAGAGAAATACGAACCAGTTAGAAAGGAGCAAGAGAAGGATGAGAATACTGGTGTGGTGACAGTTATGAAGGAACTGAAACCTAATTTCCACACTGAGTGTTTTGTCTCGTTTGATACATCGAGTTTGTTCACAAATGTCCCACTTGATGAAACAATGGATATCTGTGATGACTTTTGTATCGTGGTCCCGTAAAGCCTCCATCTTTTCCTGAGATTGCTTTGTCGAGTTGAAGAAGATGGCTATTAAGTCTGTTACCTTCAGCTTCGATAATTGTACGAGGGTCATCCAATAAATAAGGTGAATTTTTCTCATACAAACAGAAGCTAACTTTTAATTAATTTTTTTTTTCAACGTAGTCTCCCAGCAGTTTCACACACTTTTCCCATCTGTGCACAAGGTTCCGTATTCTCTCAGCATAATAATCTTTGAACTGATGTCTCAGCCAATCACTCGCAGCACTTTTGACTTCATCCTCGCTTTCAAAACTCTTTAAATAATTTAGCCCACTTGTAAAGATTTTTTTGGCTGAAACATGTGGCACCATACATAGTTGACATTCTTCTATGAATTTCAATTGGTTTGCACTCTTCAGCAACCAAAAACTTGATAACTGACCTCTGTTCAATCCTGGAGCAAGCTTCTTGGTCGGCCATCTTTGTTAATCTCCAAAATCTCAAAGTTTTTTTTTTCAATCTGCAAAAAAATTTAAATCCCTTTGAAAAAGAAGTAAGGGAAAAAAAATTAGATAAAAGTAAGCTTCTATCTGTATTAGAAGTCTTTATACCAAAAAATCCATCTTATTTATTAAATGACCCTCGTATGTATCAACAGATGGAAGGATAAGCAATGGGTAGTTCATCGGTTCCTCTGATGGCGAACATTTATGTTGGCTTTTATGAGAAACAACTTTTTGAGAAGATTAATAAGCCTTAATGTTTTTTCCGTTATGCTGATGATACATTGCGTCGTTTTCTATCAGAAGTAAGGCGGAGGAGCGTTTTTCTTATTTGAATAATCTTCATCTATCTTTAAAATATGTTACAGGATAAAGGAGAACAATCAGTTACCTTTCCTGGATGTACTGGTCGATAGAACACCTTTGGGCATCCTTACCACTGTTTATCGTAAACCTACCTTTTCTGGGCTTCATTTAATTTTATTAACATTCGCTTCAAGAACCGAGCAAATTAATCTTATCAGCACTCTGGCCCATAGAGCTTCGAGGTCATATTCTGAGTGCAAACTCGATAAAGAAAATTAAACAGCTGTTTTTGATGAACGGTTATTCCGAATGTGTTGTTGCATCTACCACTCAGCGAAAAATTGTCATGTTCAATGAAGATGTATGGTCTTTCTAAATGTCCTGTATATGTGAGACTTACGGGTATTGCTTCCGTGAGTCAGATATGCGCCGAAAAAGTTTCCTTTTTAATTAAGCGATGCCTTAATGCCGTAATGGCCTGGAACATATTTTCAACGAGGAGGGCTTTCTTTCCTTGTAAGGATATCTTGCCTGCCCATCAACTCAAATCAATGTAAATGTCGATGTGTGATCGTCTATGTGAGCAAGACTATCTAGAGGTTGAAGGTTAGGATCACCCAGCATGTTCCTGGTCAGCTGCGTAAACATGAGCAGGAAACATCCGGGTGTTCACAGATTCATGATACCACTTTCGGCGAGCACTTATTAAATTCTGTTTCTTTCAGTACTAATTTTTCACCGGTGCGTTTCTTTGTTTTGCACAGGGCCCGGACCAGGGTTCAGTTGGACATCTTAGAGGCTGTGATTACTAAAAGACAACGACCTGCCCTGTGCAGACAGGGAGACCTAAAACATAAGTTGGCCCTGTTCAAGGAAGCTTTCATTTAAATGGGAATGAATAGTTTTCCTTGTTTACTCCACCCGCTTTTACGTTTAGCTTCGTGTTGATAATTTTTTTTTTCTTATTAATGACTCAGTTTTATTTTGTTGACGATTATTTCTAAGGAAGTGTCGGTCGAAAGGTACTTAAAATTTTAAAAACTTTTGATACTCTTGTATGTTATTTTCTAAACAAATAATGACCCCCTTCATTAAAATAATTGTGGCCTGGTGTGTTAGTAAAAACCTTTTTAAATATATATATAAATATATATATATATATATATATATATATACATAAGTATTTCATTTATTTATTTGAAGAATATTCTAATCGATAACCTTATATTCACAAGTAAAGCGTGAATTAATTTCTATTAGACTGTGGTATCATTCGTTGTCGAGCGGTCTAAGACGCACTAGATCAATTGATGGCTTCCTCTATGTAGTTAGGGGTCGTAGGTTCGAATCCTGCTGAATGACACACATTTTTGTTACAAAATTTCCCATAAATAATCAAGCCAGTAGATATATATATATATATATATATATATATATATATATGTGTGTGTGTGTGTGTGTGTGTGTGTGTGTGTGTGTGTGTGTGTTTAACTGTAAATAATTTTTTATCTGGTTTTGTTTTATTCTATTGTTATTGTTCAAATACTTTTACTCGCGTTAAAAACATAAAAAATCTTTTTATAAGTTTCAACATTCTATAAATCCCAATATGTAACCAACGAAATCTTGCCTATTACACGGTCAGCACATGGTTCTTGATGATGATCAAGACTTCCAAAAGTACTGAAATGAAAGAACTGAACAAACATAAACTTCGGGTAGTTTATTGACCATTTTAATTCCAACGTATATCTCATTCAAAAACTGGAAAATAATATTTCAAGGTGACTCTTTGTCTCCCTTACTATTTTGAATATCATTAATAGCATTAACCAG
Organism: Ascarosepion bandense; assembly: GCA_037127315.1. NCBI lineage: Eukaryota > Metazoa > Mollusca > Cephalopoda > Sepiida > Sepiidae > Ascarosepion > Ascarosepion bandense. Next base: position 679,588 of record JBBBDQ010000205.1, read on the forward strand.
TCAACTTAACAAGACAGAATGTGGTTATAAAATCGACCAAAGAAAATAAGCCATCTATTTTACATGGATGTCTTAAAGTTGAATGCTTAGAATGATAATGAGCTGGAAGATCTTTTGCAAACTGTAAAATGCTTCAACGAAGACATTGGAATGAAATTCAATTTGAATAAATGTGATAAAGCTACAGTTTTACGAGGATCGATACAACAAACATTAGCTTAGACCCTACTGTAACAATAAAAGATTTAGAGCCAGAAGAATTATAATATAAATATCTAGGTGTAAATGAGAGTGAAAAAATTCACCATAAAAAAATGAAAGAAATAGTGTGTAAAGAGTACTATAGAAGGTTACGACTTATATTAAAAACTGAATTGAATTCTCAGAACAGAATTATGGCCATTAATAGCCTTGCCATCCCAGTGGTCCAATATAATTTCAACATCTTGAACTGGACTCTAAACGACATCAGGCGAATGGATTTAAAAACAAGAAAGCTTATTTCTAAGCATAAGATGCATAATCCAAAGGCTGATGAAGACCGTCTATACATACCCCGTAAAGTAGGTGAAAGAGGTCTTATTCAGCTAGAATTGTCATACAAGACAACAACTATTAGCTGACTAACATACATAGAAACAACAAAGGATTGGATGATACAATTAGTCAAACAACACGAAAACAGAAAGAAAAAATATTCAATAATGAAAGAAGGCAGTAAATACAAACAAGATTTACATTTAGTAGAGTCTGTAGAAAAGCAAAACGGAAGCCAAGAACCAAATATTGCGGCAAAAACTATGAAAAAGAAAGCCAAGTATAAAGCTCTTGAACAGATGAAACAACGCTGGTAAGACAAACCTCTGCATGGCCAATATCCAGAACGTGCCAATATTAATATATTGCTTATTAATTGATATGGCTTGTCCAGCGGATTGTAACATAGCAACCAAGGAATTCAAAAAACTGTCAAAATATAAAGACCTGAAAATTGAAATAGAAAAAATGTGGAAATTGAAAACAAGAATCGTCCCAGTGATAGTAGGTGCACTTGGAATGATAAAAAATGGAACAAAACAACACATTGAAAGAATTCCTAAAAACCATGGCTTAAGAAATATACAAGAAAATTGTCTTGTTAAGTACAGCCTATACACTAAGGAGAACTTTGTCTATGTAACGCTAGGGATGTTAGGGGAGATGTAAAAAAAACATGAAATGGAGCCATAACAACACACCACGACCTGCCTTAGGTCTTCCCGCAGACTTGGTTGGTAGTGTGACCATAGCAGAAATCGAAATATGATGAAAAATGACAACATAATAATAATAATAATAATAATAATAATAATAATAACCTGCCTTAGGTCTTCCCGCAGACTTGGTTGGTAGTGTGACCATAGCAGAAATCGAAATATGATGAAAAATGACAACATAATAATAATAATAATAATAATAATAATAATAATAATAACCTGCCTTAGGTCTTCCCGCAGACTTGGTTGGTAGTGCGACCATAGCAGAAATCGAAATATGATGAAAAATGACAACATAATAATAATAATAATAATAATAATAATAATAATAATAATCTGCCTTAGGTCTTCCCGCAGACTTGGTAGGTAGTGCGACCATAGCAGAAATCGAAATATGATAACAAATGACAACATAATAATAAAAATTTTAAACAGACAGAACTTTTCGCTTTGTCGGTTAAATGTAATCGAGATAGTAAGTGCGCGTATGTGTTTGATTTTAACTTGGGCGAATTGTCTAAATATACGTTAAAACCCGTGACTTCTTTTCAATAAATTCTGCCGATGATAATCATCCCAGAGGTGAGGTAAAAAAATAAATAAAAGCTAAGCCTGATTGAACTGAATTTTTGTTCTGGAAGTCACGGTTAGGTTGTTAATCGGACAGCCTATCGATCCGGAATATTGACCCTCCAATTAGGCATCAAAATTGAATGCTCTTGAACAATAAAAGTCATCCTGGGGGAATTAGAAATTTGTGATTTTCGACAAGTAAAAGCGAGAATGAATCTTTGATAGTCGCTCATTACAAATGAAGAAAAGAAAATGAATGGATGGAAAGAAAAGCGAGCCTCAGTACCTTCAACTTGGTAAATACCTCCTCGACTTTAAAGATAAGCATTCAGAAAAGGGCAAAGTGCATTAAAGGCTAAGTGAATCCAAGAAGAAGGGCGTTAGTCCAAATTCCGCGGCAGATTTAAAGGATTAGGGATCATGACAGTGATGGCGCTTAAGGCTTCAGCTTCAACATTCAGATTATTTCTTTAATCTAATCTCACCTCGTCTTTCTCTATCTGTTCGCATTTGTCTATTCAATGGCTTCCATCTGTCAAGGCTGAGAACGAATGAAACAGCCATATAGCTACCAGGGAAGTCAAGGTAATTATGCGAGAGCAGATTGATCCCGCTAGTCAGCCATTGTCCCAGATTGCGACAGTAGAAAAAAGGTATTTGACGGGTGGGTTCATTTGAAAGGAATCCATTTTGCACATCTATAAATCTACTATTCGTCCGTGCATAAAATACTGTTGCCATAGCTGATCGGGTGCTCCTGCTATTCATCTCGCGGTTCTCGAAATAATCCAGAAGATCTGCAATATAATTAATTCTGACTTGGCAGCCCTTCTTCAGTCACTTTCTCACCGACGGGATGTGGCTTCCCTCTGTCTTTTCTACAAGTATTTTCATGGCAACTTCTCTTACGAGCTTTTTCCCTGATTCCCCGACGACATGTATTTACGTGTGCTATTAGATTGGCATCAAGGTAAATCCCTCTTCTACTCTAACAGTCGCTTTTCTCGCACTTCTTTTGCTTACTTTTCTGACAGCTACAATCTCTAAAAGTTTAAATGCAACGTCAATTACCATATTTTATCTAATTGATTCTCATCCATCATTTGTCCTTTCTTCAAAATTCTCAGTACCATTTTTATTTTTATTTTTTTCCTCTCAGTGTAAACCCTTGCACACCAGTGGTGGTCCTGCCTTGCTTCGGGTAATATTATTATAATAAAAAAATATGCAACTGGCACCAGAATTCGAACACTTTTAGCCTACTTCATTTTCAGAGGTGATAACTACAACGCCTCTTATTCTTTCTCCAACCATGCTATTTTCATTGTGGTCCGAATACTGATTATGACTTCCAGCTTCTTCCCGTGAACCCAGAGAATGTTTTCCAGGTCATTACAATCTGTTGTGGGATCTCCCCTTTTTCTATGATAATATACTCGACTTGAGTATACATATACTCCTGCCATAGTGAGATACGAGAGGACAGTACGAATACCGTAAGAGGTCCGTAAGTTACCGAGAGATACCGAAGTTACATAGACAATACCGCGTCAGTAGTCATAGTAGCTCTGAGCTCCACTCAGCCAGAATAATATTACACGGACATACTAATTCCAGCACGGCTTCACTTGAAAAACTTATATATATATATATATATATATATATATATATATATATATATATATATATATATATGAGATAATAACTATACTCGTGTCGAAAAAACTTCCACGAATCTACGAAGGAGGGAAAAAACGGTTTAAAAAAAAGACAGCTAAGTACATGAAAATCAGTCAAAAGAATTCGGACAGAGCCAGCACGTAGCCCAAAGAAAAAACCCCGACATGGAGATTCAACCATTAAGGAGGGAAAAGAAGCAAAGAAAGTGTGGAATGAGGGGAAAAAAGGGAAAAAGGAAAAAAAGAGAAAAAGTTGGTTAGTATGTATTCTTTGGGGTCAAATCCCAAAATGAATCTTCATTCTGATTAGCCAAAAGAAGCACCCACATACATACTCAGCAAACCAAAGGTTTTTGTCATTTAAATGTAAATCATCTGCACAACTAACATCAACATTGCCTGAAGATGAGAATCTATCTCGAAACATAGAAATTTCTGTGTCGCAATGTACAATTAATTCATAACTTCTTATATATATATATATATATGAAGTATTTTAATTATTACTATTTACATTGTTCGGGCTGTTGTCCGCATTTTTGTTGCCATATTCACAACGTTTTGACCTTCTTCAGGTGATTGTCCACAATGCTTATTGAATTCAAAGTAGAATAATATTCCCTGTTCTTTATCAACCTATAAGACTCGTAGTTCCACAAGATTATTTGATGTACTATCACTTAGTACAATTGATCAAAGTGGCATGACACTATTTCGACCTTTGGTAGTCACCCTCCTATTCATAGTACCATCGCATTGGATACTGTGTCTTATCTGTAGAATTGTTTTTAAATGTGCATTTTATATGCCAGCAGATAGGTTATTCAAGCTGCATTGTTAACAACTACAAAAGCTTATTGTAAAGCAAATTCTTTTATTTCTTGCTCAAAGAATCGTGCATTTCGAACGAAAAGAACTATCGTGATTCCACATTGATACTTTTCGATCGGAATAATTGAAAAGTTTAAGGTTTTAACTCTCGTCAATGGAGATCCTGAGATAGATATTTCCAACAGAAAGATTTTTTTTTATCCAGCTGATTGTGAGATTGAATTGACCTTTTGAAAAGGATTCTATTCTCTTCTGACTAAACCAATGATACTTTTTGCATACATTTCCATTTTGTATTCGTTCCTGACAATAAACATTTGCTGTGATTGTCTTGCTTGATTTTAAGAGTTCATAAGTGATGAAACCTACCATATTCTACCGATCACTGAATCTTTGCTTCTGCTTTTCCTTCAAAATCCCTTCTTCTTTCAACAAGGAACAAATGAGTTTCACAGCGGATTCTTGTCATTGATAAGAAATATGTGGAGGATTGTCAAAAACATTCTTGCTAAATGAATTCTGTTGAAATTTAACGGGGTTTATTCCATCTCCCCAAATGCAACCTTATTTTCCAAGCAATCTATTATATATGTAAATTCATTAAATTTACGTATGTATGACAAGACTTGTGTGTAGAGAATTCAGAATACCTCTTTTTCTTTTCTTTTCTTTTCTTTTCTTTTCCCCATTGAAAATGCATTCAACTTCTCTCTGGTTTTGTTGTGCCACCAAACCCATTTTTTCTAACTTTTTTGTCCATCACTGCAGGTGTTGCGAAGTGAGATATTTTCAGTACATTCACCCGAAATCACAATCATTGAACGTAAACTAGTTTCTATTCTGCCTCACGAATGATTTTCTTTCAGAGACGTCTGGAATTTTTTATGATTTTTCTCAGTGCCTTTCGGTGTGTGTGTTTGTCTCTCATCAGACTTTGTTATGATAAAGAAAGGCCTGGCCCACTTCCCATGTTACGGTGACATTACACTGACAGACGCTTGACTCAATCTATCTACCTACATAGGCACATAAGTTTTCCTCTCTAAGGTCCTATGTATGTGTGGGAAAGTAAGTTTCGTATCTACATATTTGTCTCTTCCTTCATACACGAACGCACTTATTAAAAGAAAGAAAGAGAGAGAGAGATAGTTTTCTAAGTACTCTCTCTCTCTCTCTCTCTCTGTGTGTGTGTGTGTGTGTGTGTGTGTGTGTGTAATACAGAGATTCGGGTAGAATTAAAACTATGTAAACACCGTCTGTTGCAAAATGAATATTTGGACAGAACAGTTATGGTAGAGACTGTCTTCTTGTCGTGGCCTCACATCGGTGAGAGACTAAATTGAGACTGACATGAAAAAAGTGAGTTATTATTTATTTCGGTGGGCTCGTTGTGGTGCAGTGGATCGACTCGGAACGAGAAATCGGGATACCGAGTTCGAATTCTAATTTAATTCCTTGCATTCACTTACGCACAAATACTCTTGGGAAACAGATTTAATTCATCTCTTCCCTCCAGTTATGGGTTAAATAATAGGACAAATTGGGTTCTACAGCCTTGGCTGGCAACCAGTCTACCGCAGAAAGCAATGACAACCTACTGAGGGATAATCTTCTGCCCAATCAGTCACGTCTCTTTCGAGACATGATCGCACAAAGCGTGTATCACGTATGACACTTAACTGACTGATTGAATATAATAGTTGAAAACATGATTAAGGCTTCTACTGGTCATAAAGTGGGGAATCAGTTTTTTATTGTATGAAGTAATAAACTGATCCCCCACTATTTTCTACTATAATACAGCTCTTCTCCCTCTAGCTATGAGTCAAATAATAGGAGAAATTGGGTTCTATAGCTTTGGCTGGCAAACCAGTTTACTGCAATGGCAACCTACTGCGGTATAACCTTCTGCGTAGTCAGTCATGTCTCTTTCGAGACATGATCGCCCAAAGTGTGTATCACGTATGGAACTTAACTGACTGACTGAGTAAAGAAAATCAAAAGATAGACGGAGATAGAGTCACATCAACAAAGAACTGAACTTCTAATTCCAATATATATATAATATTTAAAAGCTCTACCTTGATTACGTATTGAGCACTTTTTGATACAACTGCTTGCTGATCTAATTTGGCTCTGGCCAATAACTGGTTAACTATTATCCTACGTCGGTGACACAACTCGGAGTTTCATGCACACTGACAGCTGAATAATGTAAACAATGTAATTAATTACAATACACCATTTCAGAAATATAGATATATCCTGAAGAAGGTCAGATCGTACAACGGCCGAAACATTGTGAATATAGCAACGAAGATTAGGACAACAGTCTGAACAATGTAAATAATTACAATTGAATACAACATTGTGGGTAATCCGAGCCATATCTTCTTCTTCTATGTGCCCTGTTCCTTCAGGACATAGGCGATCATGGCTTTCTCACGTCTCCTTATCCCTGGTGGCTGTTAGCACGCCTTCTCGTGTTACACCATGCAATCCTCGTTCCGTCATCCACCTGCTCAGGCCCTTCAAATATGTTATCCGTTGCTTTCCCCTGTCTCTTTTTCCCTCTATCTTGCTTGTTAGTATCAGATTCTCCAAGCCCACCTTCCTCATTGCATGTCCCAGGAACTTCAACTGTCTCTTCCTGATGCTCAGTATTAACTTCCTTTTCGTTTCCATCATTTCCAAAACCTCATCATTGCTCACATGCTCGATCTATGATATTCGCAGCATCCTTCTGTAGAACCACATTTCAGTTGTTTCAAGTTTTTCCTTCATCTTCGAAGATATTGTCCAATATTCACTGCAGTATTGAAGAACTGACATCACATAGCAATTCAGTACTCTTTTCTTTGTTGCTAACAAAATTGTCCTGTTTCTTAATACTTGACTCAACGTCTGGAATGCTTCCTTCGCCATGACAATTCGCCTTCGGATCTCTGTGACGCACTTTCCGTCTTCTGTTATAAAACTTCCCAGGTATTTAAATTTTTGTGCCTGCCTGATTCTAGTATCCCCGACCTGTATTTGGCATACTGGGCTGCCCTTTTTAAAATTTCCGTCTAACTTCCACAAACGTGAATCTACCCATCGGCAGCCTCCCCCGAGTCACTCCTCACCCGAACGCAGAGAATCCAACAATGTCAAAATTGCGTCTGAGTGACATTCATCTCTCGACAGCATAGGTAATTAGCTGCCTCCCCATTTGAGACCCAATGTGACTCAAGGCATTTTTAATGTGGGTAATCCGAGGCATATAGCTCGGGCAAAAATTGTCTATTTTTCCCCAGACGAGACTTTACCATTTGGCGGATCTTTGTCTAGGTTACTCTCGACCCGTGTCCGACAATATCTGAATTGCGTCTGAGCGAGGTTAATCGCTAGGCAGCAAAATAACCCACAATAGTGTCCAACTTTATTTGGGGGATTGGAACATGCGAATTCATGTTCATAGGTACGTACAAAACAAATTTTATTAACGCTATATCTCGATACCAAGATTTTTACGGCAAAATAATCGGCTTTCCAAAATGCCTTTCTACCAGTAAAACCCTGAAAAAAAATCAGCAATCTTGTCATTAAGCATCAAAACCTTCTCGTTAAGCATCAACACTATATATATATATGTATTCATTGTCTCTTATATTTAACAGTGAAGAGGCTCATCCCTTGTTTCCTGTTTAGGATGCGGTTTTCGGTTTTCTCTTTTCCAATCTTTTCACTCTTTTCTTTTTTTTTTCAATTGAAGTAGATAGACTAAACTATCGCCCGGTTCACACTCCACCCATGTCTATTGAACAGATGAAGAGGCTCATCCTTTGTTTCCTGTTTAGGATGCGGTTTCCGGTTTTCTCTTTTCCAATCTTTTCAGACCTATGTAGCTCCCTGCACATCAGTGGCGTTACCGCCTTGCTCGGGGTGATATGATTTTTAAAAAAAAGACAAAAGAAAATTATCTACTGCCTCGATACACTATATATATATATATATATATATATATATATATATATATATATATATATATATATATATATATAAACATGCGATGTAGATATTGAAGTCTGCCCATAGCTACCAAGCGCTCATAGCTCAGAGGTAGAATCGCCGACTGATGTCAATTCGGTCGGGTTTCAATCCTGGTTAAAAGCAATCGGATGTCTAATCGTACTGATGATACTGTGATACAGCGAAACAGACCTGTCTGCGGATGACGATTTACGCTCTCACACCCTGATTGAGCACCCTGGAAGAATGGTAGACTTTGAAAAAGCAGTAGCTACTCTAGCATCTACGCATCGCTCATTCAATAATGAATTAGAACACTCTTAGCTACTTGTATGTTGAAATATCACAAGCTAAAAAATGTGCCTTCTTCTACCGAGCGTCCATAGCTCAGAGGTAGAATCACCAACTGATGTCAATTCGGTCGGGTTTCAATCCTGGCTAAAAATAATCGGATGTCTAACCGTACTGATGAGCTGTCATACAGCGAAACAGATCAGTTTGCAGATGACTATATATATATATATATATCTTAGAAGTAATACAAACTAATGACTTGGCAGTTCATTGTTTGTAATGATTTAGTTTATTAAGAGTCTTCATTACTTAGTAGAATATTATATATGGTAATATTTTTATTATGTTTGTAATAAAGACATAGTTTAATGCAACACAAGGCCTGACGAGGTGCTAATAAGATAGCACCGAAACACAACGGGTCTTATGTTGCAGTTCACTACAAACTTATAAATACGCACACACACACACACACACACACACACACACACACACACACACACACACACACACATATATATATATATATATATATATATATATATATATTACAACCTATAATAAAAATATAACCATAAATCCAGGTGAAGAAAACCAACAGTTTTACAATTCCGAGTTCTCCGGCATTTACTCATTTCTTTTATTTTTTATAAAAGTGCTCAATACAAAAATATTGTAGAGCATGGAAAGAAAAAAAAAACAAAAAAAAACAAAAAACAACTCACCATATATGTAATAGAAGACCTTATTCACTCCACTAGGGGTTTTCAAACTTTTTGACTTATGGACCTCTTTATTAAAAATTTATCCATGGGTGACACTTGCACCCTGAAAAAAAAAGTAAATTCAAACATCAAGCTCTTGCATGTGTAAAATAATTTTTTGTATACATAACGTTAACATGTAATGGGCGATAGTGCAAGCTTTTGCCTTTTGATAAATAAATATTTTATATTTGATAAATAAATATTTTATTTTGATAAATAAATATTTTATATTTGATAAATAAATATTTTATTTTGATAAATAAATTTTAATAAATAAAAATAAATATCCAGATATTGAAAGTTTATACTTTGGATTTCACATGATGAATTAATCCACGAACCTCCTATTTTATCTTTTTACGGACCCCCTGTAGTCCGCGTACCACAGTTTGAAAAACCCACTATACCACTATACCACTATACCGCTATTTTCTTATTCATTCTGAAGCTCTCCACATAATGTCATTTATTCTTCCCTATATCTCTGTAGCCTTTATTTCTCAATCATGTCTGTTCTAGTCTCATCCATCCACACCGCAATTAAGAATTTCCCATAATACCACTTGATTACAATGAGCAATGGAATTAGTGGCAACGTTGTGCGTGTCCCTTGACTTTCCTGTCTTTACTACGGACCACCTACGACCTTTGGGCTGATCTCTAATGACCCCTAAATCGACTCTCCGCGTTGACCCTGTTCTTAATGCCTCGATGACAATGCCAAATTCTGGCCGCTTCTCTTTCTTGCCTTTAACCATGTGAGGATTCGGTTGTCCGTTAATTTTAGAGATGGCATCAACTAAATAACTTCCGGCAGGAGTAGCAACATCTCCATCCACTACTGCCTTCACTCACACCACTACCGACCCCGACGCTTGGCGTGTCCACCCTGGCCCAGATAATTGTGGCCAGCCTTTAACGGAGGACGTGAAAGTCGGAGAATTGTTGTCAGTAAGAGTGTGCTGCTTGGAACCAGCTGCAATGGCATTCACTTCAATATTTAAACAGTCTAAATAAAATTTAACACACACACACACACACACACAGACACAGGTACACAATATTCAGGTTGATAGACAAAAATAAATATACTGTTTAATAAATAAACAAAAGACAGTCAGTTAAGTGCCATACGTTATACACACTTTGGGCGATCATGTCTCTTTTGAGACATAACTGACTGGGCAGAAGATTATGCCGCTGTAAGTTGCCATTGCTTTCTTTTTTTTTTTTTTAATCGTATCACCACGAGCAAGGCGGTAACACCACTGATGTGCATGGGGCTACGTAATAGTGAAAAAATTGGAAAAAAGAAAGCCGGAAACCACATCCTAAACAGTGAACAAGACATGAGCCTCTTACTACGGTAGACTGGTTGCTGAAAATCGAGTTGTGTGTGTGTCTGTTTATCTGCCTGTATGTCTATTTTTTTCAGCCCTTTTATTTTAGTTTTTGCTTCGGGTTTGGCTCTTAGTAGGTATAATTGTAGTTCTTAGTCTCAGCCATGATACCATTTACTCAGAGGACTTATTTAGCCTTCAAAATTCAGTTTACGACGAAAAAACTTATTTGATATCGATACCAGGAAATCAAAATTTGACTTACATCCATTCATTTTTCTTTCAGTCTACGGTTTCGCTTTAACTGGAAACAACTATTGCTTTTTAGTCTTTCGTGCCAACGTCCAAAGAGTCTGAGCTCCAGGACCATGGATTATTTTTAAAGCTTTCATTATACCCGAGCAACGCCGGGCTATACTACTAGTATATATATATATATATATATATACTAAGTGCGATTGGTAAATTGTCACAATTATTTTATTGTTTCAAATATTCTTTTGACTGAGTCTGAGCTCCAGGACCATGGATTAGTTTTAAAGCTTTCATTACACCCAGCAACGGCCGTCTATACTGCTATTAAATTATAAACCGTAAAATAGACCCAAGTGTGTCGGAGGCAATATGCCACAAGAATTACGTGTGCGTCCACTAGTCATAAACGTGTCACTGTTTATTTAAACATTTACTTCGAAATCATTAAATATTCCATGCCATTTTGTGTTTATAAAGTAAAAGGGAAAAAGATCCAGTGATAACTTCATAAAATTCTCTGATTGCTCTCATCTTTATGACTAATGAATTGGAAGGATGCAAGTTAGTGAGATAGAAGATGACTATTGACTTTACATTTGAATTCTTGGAGAGTGTAGCTGTCGGGGAAGCAAGTAAACGGAAGGGAATTCCACAGGCGGGAAGTGCGAGAAAAATGCTGAGGGAGTAGAAATACGTTTTCATTTTATTGGTTTCACGGGAAAAAGGTGGACCTAGTTGCTTGAAATATTTTTTTACTAAGCTCTCAAAACATAAAAACGAGAATAAAATCCCCTATCATATTCATAACGACTGGGGAATGCGCTGGCTACGAAAGTAGGATAACAATCCGAATATTTTTAGAGAATAATTGCAATACTTTATGTGAAATGATTTGTTTGAACATTATTTTTGATCGATACTCTTATTTAAGTAGATATTCTGTTTTATATTACGGAAATTAACGAAGATTAACGAAACAGGTTATAAACAACCGACAATTTGAAATGATTTGTTTGAACATTATTTTTGACCGATACTTGTATTTAAGTAGATATTCTGTTTCTAATCAAACAGTATTATATATTTATTTCTACCGGCCTGATTATTTACGATAATTTTTTATTACGAAAATGTGTGTCATTCGGCAGTATTCGAACCTGCGACCCCTATCTACATAGCACATATTGGAAGCAACCATGTGATCTGGCGCGTCTTAGAACTCTCTACTATGTGGATAGGGGTCGCAGGTTCGAATCCTGCCGAATGATACACATTTTTCGTTATAAAAATTTATCGTACAGGCCGGTAAACAGAATATCTACTTAAATACGAGTATCAATCAAAAATAATGTTCAAACAAATCATTTCAAATTGTCGGCTGATTATAACCAATTTCGTTAAACTTCGTTAATTTCCGTAACATGATAATTATCGTAAATAATCAGGCCGGTAGAAATAAATATATAATACTGTTTCATTAGAAATAGAATATCTACTTAAATACGAGTATCTATCAAAAATAATGTTCAAACAAATCATTTCAAATTGTCGGTTGTTTATAACCAGTTTCGTTAATCTTCGTTAATTTCCGTAACATGATGATTATCGTAAATAATCAGGCCGGTAGAAATAAATGTATAATACTGTTTGATTATAAAACAGAATATTTACTTAAATACGAGTATCGACCAAAAATAATGTTCAAACAAATCATTTCAAATTGTCGGGTGTTTATAACTAAGTTTCGTTAATCTTCGTTGATGTCCGTAACTACTTTATGTCATAACTTCTGACATTATTCGGAAAGGTTCTGGAGCGTATCGGCTGCCAAAGTAGTAATGGTTTCATAAACTTTCGATGTTTTGTGAATAATTTCGTTCAAGTTTTCTTTCTGTGAGTCTATTTCCTTTCTCTTTCCTTTTTTTGTAGTTCTTTATGCTTTCTTCCTCTTTTGCATTCTTTCTGTCACTATTTCTCTTTCTCGATGTCTTTTACCACTCTTTTATTCTTTTTCATTCATTTTCTCTTTCTCTTTGTTTCTTTTTTCTTTCTTTTTTTTTTTTTAATGCGCTCTGTCACTTTTGACCTCATGCTTAAAAGCATAAAACAAAACTTTTTCATTTATTTACTTAATGACATCTCTTTGTTCTGATTGCCAACCAATTTCGCCTGCCAAGACAATAAAGTTCAGAGAGTACACATCAAACAAAAAAGAAAAAAAAAGTTTGGAGAAATAAGGAAAATGGCCGAGTGTCTGACAACATTTACTAACACTTTTATTAGAAATGGTTATATTTTTACCTTGCTTCCGGTGTGTGCGTGTGTGTGTGGGAGGATGACCATATGAGGCCAGAAACCAATAATAGTTAGTGTAAACCTAACTGGTTGAGATCCCTGTTCCATTCTGCATTTCCCACATTGCTCAACGAGTCAGTCAGTTAAGTGCCATACGCGATACACGCTTTGAGCGATCATGTCTCGAAAGAGACATGACTGACTGGGCAGAAAATTTTCTATCCTGCTCTTTAAACTATAGCTGAATGGAGACGAGACGGACTGTATTAATAAGTAGTAATTAATGGGGGATCAGTTTATTACTTTATAACAATAGAAAATTGAGCCCCCACTTTTTGCCCAGTAGAAGCTTCACCTGTTTCCAACTATTATCTTCAGTCAGTCAGTTAAGTGCCATACGTGATACACGCTTTGAGCGATCATGTCTCGAAAGAGACATGACTGACTAGGCAGAAAATTATCGCACATTAGTGTATGTATATATATATATATATATATCGCACAGTATGTGTATGTATATATATATATATATATATATATATACACACACATATCAACTAATGTGCGATAATTTTCTGCCTAGTCAGTCATGTCTCTTTCGAGACATGATCGCTCAAAGCGTGTATCACGTATGGCACTTAACTGACTGACTCGTTGAGCAATGTGGGAAATGCAGAATGGAACAGGGATAAATGTTATTTTCTACTCAAATTGCCTTTCTTGATTTTATAATCACTTTATAACTTATAGTGGGCTATGTACCACAAGGCCAAATTCCATTAACCTGCAACGGTATACAATTACCCTTCACTAGAACGGAACCCCACAACTAACAAAAAAAGAATAAATAAGCAATCCACTATAAGAGCTTTTAACTGCGGCTGCTTGAGCTTCTAAGATAATTACAGGAAAGTTGTTCTGTCGAATACCTTAAGATGACAAAATATTTTTATTAAAATAGTAGAAGACAGTTAAACATAAAGTAAAAAAGTGTCATTGTTTTTTAAGGAAAAAAAAAAGAAGAAAAATGTGCAACGTACCCGTGCCATGTCTCAGACGAAATACGAACTTAAATTGCCGGTTCTGCTTTCTCTACCATTAACAATTTACGATACGGTGCACCTCTTCAACGAACCTTCTTCAGTTCTTATCTTTTAAACCCACTGAAAACAAACGCCTGTTTATATGGAAATATTTCTTTCTAAGCGATTGATTTCAAGATTAAAAGCTGAGATTCTTGAAACAAAAGATTTCAGAAATGAAAAAGAAAGACAGAAAAAGACGTTTTCTAAACCAAACTAACTTTTTCGATGAACCTGAAGCAGACTACCACCACGTTTTTTTCGTTGTTTTTGTGTTTTTTACTTTTTTCAGGGCTGTCTTATCGATTACCCCCTTAACTTTACGATTGAGAAAAGAAATTTTGAAAAATTTCAATATTTAAACATTTTCTGGTGGGTGGGTGGGTGGGGATCAGTTTTTCATACAATGTAAATCGAGCCACCATTTTGAAACCAGTCGCTGGTACATTACCACCACCTGTAAATTATCAAATTTTTTAGCCTTTTTTCAGTGCAATATTATCTTTTACACCTTAAACCTTCGAATGACAAAAAAAAAAAAAAAAAAATTGCAAAAATTTCAATATTTAAACAATTTTAGCAGTGGGTGGTGGACCAGTTTCTCATACAACCATATAGTGGATTGAAAATGGAAGATTGATTTACTATAAGGTTTTATGAGAAACTGACCCCACAAAAAATTTGTTTAAACATTGTAATTTTTCGAAATTGTTTTGATTATCGGACTGCGCTGAAAAAAAGTAAAATAAAAAAAAATGAAAAACAGCGAAATTAAAGTGGTGGTAGTCTGCTTCAGTTCTGCCATGTTTTCTTTTTTTTCTGAAATCCAGATCTTTTCCTTGTTTTATGAAAAGAAATCCAGTCTTCTAAAATGGAAAAACATTTGACATTTCATACAACGAAAATTCACATAAAACGCAATGTATGGCATTTCTGCATAGTCACCAGAATGATCGATCACATGGAAAGGAGAGAATTACCCATCTTTATGTAGTGGACTCTTCTGGTGACATATTAGAAATACCATACCATTTTTGAGTGAGAAATACCGTGTTAAAGCAACTTGTAGATTAGTTTTGTAGATAAATAAAGTCACATTAAGATTTGTTTAAATATACGAATATATTAAAAATTCCTTTCATTGATGGCTACATTTTTAGTAAGAGAACAAAGCAGAGGAGGAATTGTTTTAATTTTATTTCTTGTTGAATTTAATATTCAGGAAATATTGAAGATAATCCAAAGCAAGGCCAGTTCTCTGTGTAGGACCAGGAAGTTTTTCCCGTCTGAAACAATCTTGCACCCGTGCATTGAAGACTGCTGACATATCTGGTCGTGTGCTCCTGCTATCAACCTTGACAAAATCCAACGAAGAATCTGTAATGTGATCGATCCCGACTTGACAGCTTATTTATTACTGCTCAATTAGTGAGTGAAGAAACATAAAATCGAATAACACATTTGAGGATTATCAAGAAAAGACAGCTGAAGTTCCTGAGACATGTCATGAGGAAGGAGGGCTTGGAGAATCTAATACTCACAAGCAAGATAGAGGGAAGCATCGAAAGAGGAAAGCCACACAATATACTTGATAGGCTTGATCAAATGGCTGGCAGAGCGGGGTTTTGGAGGAATAACAAGAAAAGGCGTGTTAAGAGTTACTAGAGATAGGGACATGTGGAAGGCCATGATCGCCTACATCTTAAAGGGAAGAAAAACAAGAAGTGCAAGTTCGATTTTCACACAGGTTTTTTTTCTTGCTTACTGTCCATCATATGTGTCATTAAAAGTACAATGGAACCGCATTAACTTTTGACCTTTAACCGCGTATTTAACCTCATGTCTCAAAATATACATATAAATAAAACTAAAACAATATATGGAAAAGATATTAATATGAAATTTTGAGCTATCTCTCTCTCTCTGTCTCTCTCTCTCTGATCACAAACTCAATTTTTAATATCCGAAGATTTCGAGGGCCAAGTTGAATTCGTTGCATTCACTTAAGTGCAAATACCCTTGAAAAAGGCATGAATTCATATCTTCTCCCTTCAGCTATGGGTTAAATAGCAGGATAGATTGGGTTCTGTTGACTTGGTAGGTAACCAGTCTACTACAGAAAGAAATGGCAACCTACTGCAGAAAAATCTTCAACAAAGTCAGTCATGGATCAAAAGAGACATGATCATCCAAACGTACACTACCGGCCATAATTATTAGACACATTCAGTGTTTTAAAAGAAATGATGTATTTCATACTATTTTTTAGTATTTATTGCCAAATGAATAATTGTAAATGAAAACAGAATAGTTCTTTTGTTAATACTGCACAATGACATGTGCATCAAATGAATATCTCAAAATATACGTTTCAATAAAACTATGAAATATGTGGGAAAGATATTAATAGGAAATTTTGATCTTTCTCCCCCCCTCTCTCTGATGACACACTTGATAAAAACATTTTTAATATCTGAATATTTGGCAAATATTTCAAATGCACGTGTTGCTGTCCAACTGAGGATCAACCTGATTTATAAGGTCAGTGTTGTAAGAACTTGATCCATTCCAGGAACAGCGACCTGTCAGCATTAAATTACACACCTTCTCAGCTTCTGTCCCCGACCTCCATGACAAGGACAGAAAAAGAAAGGACATTTTCTTGTCTCACTTCTTAAAGATCATTGGAAATTATACTTATGAAGACTCTACAATTGGAGAACATTATGGATCAGTGGAACAAGCAGAACACAATTTCCGGGTATTTGTTTGGTTTCTCTCTTTCTTAAGGCTGTAATTTTTAATCACATTTTGTTTTTGGGTTTGAATTTAAAATAGAAATTCTCTGTAAATCGTGTCGTTCTTCATTCTTAGTTTGTTTATCCATTTCTTTTCTTCACTGTTATGAAAATCTTTTTTCTATTCAGGCCTTTTTCTTTCTTCCTCTCTCTTCTCTCATTTTTTAATAACTTTTTTCTTTCTTTTTTTCCTTTCATTGTCTTTCTTTTACAATTTGTTTTCTTTTTAGGATTTCTTTGGGATACATTTTCATTTTTCTTTCCAAACTTCATTCTTTTTCTTTCTGTACTTTCTTTTATTTTTTTTTTAATTTCCGCTAACGTTTGTGAATCCTTTTAATTTCTATTCATGTGTCTCCACACACAGACACACACACAGTCTAATATCCCCATCATCCCGCAAAACACCACCACGCCACTACATTCTCGTTATTTCTACTTGTCTTCATCATCAGCCACCATTATAACCTCCCCATTCTTCCTTCCCTTTTCTCTGATTGAAAAAAAAAATCCCATAATGCACCACTTCAACCAACAAATATTCTTATTTCTCCCACACCCCTCTTCCTCTTCTATATTCTCATTCTCAACTCCTCTCTCTCACATATAAATTAATATTCCAAAATAACAAGAAAGTTAAATACTTGATGACGAAAGATATTATTCCTTACAGCTTTTTGCTTATTTACTTACCTCACCCTTCATTACCAGGTAAGTGTATACAATTTGTGAAGACAAGAAACATGGGGTAGGGTTGGTGAAAATGAGTAACCTACTTGGAGAGTCTGGGTAGACAGATAGCAGAACAAGCAAAACGAGTGTCACCAAAATAAAATGAATGGCAAAATTAGAGTATTTACTTTCAGCAAGAAAAGTTTGAAAGTGGTGGAGGGCCTTGATCATCCACATCTTAAAAGACATGCTATAACATAACTATATATCAATAAGAAATACTGATATATATATATATATATATATATATATATATATATATATATATATATATAACGCTCTACATTTGTATCGAGCACTCTTTATAAAAGTAAATGCATGAACAAAAAGGTAAATAAACCTACGAGTTCAACAACTTAGTTACAATATATATACATATATATATATATATAAGAAAAATTAAGGCAGACACATTATTTCATGGTAAATTGGAAATATAAACCTATTTCAGGTGAACCATCATCAGCTTTCGTCTTTATTGTACAAAAGATTTTACACGAATCTTCTGTACAATAAAGACGGAAGCTGAGGATGGTTCACCTGAAATAGGCCTAAACTTCCGATTTACCATGAAATAACATGTCTGCCTTAATTTTTCTTATATTTGCTCTATATGTATTTATATACATATATATTTAGAGCTCTCTTAGAGAGTTATCCTACCATTGTACATACAGGGTACTCCTTTGGATTCTTTTATATCTACACCGAATGCGGATATATATATATATATATTGTTTGTGTGTGTATGTGTGTGTGTGTGTGTGTCATGGTGTGTGTGTGTAAATAGATAGTGTATCTAAGTGAGGTGTTTTTATCAAAGTATGTCAACACATAAATTTATTGTCAAAAGGGGAGAGAATACTAAAATACATTTAATAAGTACATTTCAAGAAATGAATTTAAGAGAAAACTTAGCTCATAAATAATTTTACATTAAACACAGTTTTTTTTTATGAGTTCAACCCAAACAGAATGATAATGCCAGCAAGAAGCAAGTGGTTACTGGCAGTAAAAGAGAATGAAAAGACTTTAGAAGGAACTGGAAACCCAATCCTAAATGAAGGTGATAAAGCCACTAAGGCGCAAGAGGATACTGGGAGTGAAAAAGAATGAAAAGTCTTTAGAAGGAACTGAAAAGCCAATCCTAAAAACGAAATAAGAGATAAACCTCTACTCCTGTCCCAAAAACTCCCGAGAATTTTGAACCATACAATAGGTGAACTGTTTCACACTACTCCCCAGTATATATAAAATAGCTACTTTTGTAGTGATATTATAACATATCAATGTTATTTATTAATTATTATTATTATTATTATATATATATATATATTATTATATATATAATAATATATATATATATATATATATATTATTATTATTATATATATATATATATATATATATATATATATATATATATATATATATATATATATACTACTGGCCATAATTATTAGGCCACCTCAGTTTTTTTTAAAGAAATGATGTATTTCATACTATTTTTAGTATTCATTGCTAAATGAAAATAGAATGGTTCTTTTGTTATTATTACCTTGCAAAATTTTACAAGCCAAATAGCGACAATTTACCCATCGGCCCTTTATATATATATATATATATATATATATATATATATATATATATATATATACTACCGGCCATGATTATTAGGCCACCCCAGTTTTCAAAAGAAATGATGTATTTCATACTATTTTTAGTATTTATTGCCAAAGGAAAATAGAATGGTTCTTTAGTTATTATTACTTTGCAAAATTTTACAAGGCAAAGAAGCAAAAATGAACTCGTCTGAAAAACACTAAATTTTCTTCATTCTTTCATTGATGAAACTGAAATATAGGTAATTATTAAATATTTATAAATTCATTTGATGCAAATGTTATTGTGCACTATTAACAAAAGAAAGAATTCTATTTTCATTTACAATTATTCACTTGGCTAAAAGATAATATAAAATACATAATTTCTGTTAAAATACTGATGTGGCCTAATAATTATGGCCAGTAGTGTATATATAAGAGAGAATGGCAACCCATGAAGATGGTGAGGACAATCCGAAAGATTTTATCTAATTAATATAAAATATCAATTAGATAAAAATAGAGAGCTCAGTGGATATTATCCAGAGCAATTATATTGATAAAAAGTCTCAACACATAATTAACCATTTAATTATGTGTTGAGTTTTCCTCTCTCTCTCTCTCTCTGTATATATATATATATATATATATGTGTGTGTGTGTGTGTGTGTGTGTGTGTGTGAGAGAGAGTGAGAGAGAGAGGGTGTTTAATTGTAATAATATTTAGTCCTAAATTTGTTTTTTCAGTGGTTTTAGAGATAAAATGTATTTTGTCAAGCAGATTTTTTTTATCGTGAAGTGCTCAATATCAGGGTGGAGATAGAATATTGATCAGTATAAGGTTTTTGCCTATTTAACTCAGCAGATTCATTCTGACTTCAAAGATTCGTGAGGACACTTTAACCATATTTTCACTTGTCAGGTTTATTTGGTATACAAAAATAGCCCTCATGAGTGTTAATGTCATAACAGTGTCTTCGCGAAACTTTGAAGTCGGTGTGAATCTGCTCAGCTAAAGAGACACCCACTTTTTGGTTTTACTGTATGAAGTTACAGTAACATGAGAATAGCCAGACTACTTGCACATATGATTTGTTTATAGTGATAAAGGCTCATGCAGAACAAACTAAACTTTTTGGAAGACCTGAAGATGAAAAACTAGTGTAAATATTGTGCCAGAAGGTTGCCAAGAAAACAAACCTTTTTAGGTCTTGAATTCAAAGTTGTCCTTCTCCTGCACAGGTTGTCATGATGTTAATTACCCATAGCTGGAGGGAGAAGAGATGGAATCATATCTTTATCAAAGATATTTTAGAATAAGTGAATGAAATATATATATATATATATATATATATATCCCACTACATATATTGGTTTTACTACAACCACACTCTCCTGTAGACTTACCTGACACCTTTCTGATCAGAGTACAATTAAACAACATTTCTTAGGAAAACATAACCATGTAGGTAATATCAGACAGATTTTAGTCAACAATACAATAATCCTCACTCATATACACAGTAAAAAGAACCTTCAGATATTGGAGTCCATCTACATTAAATCCAAACGACCCACACTTAATAAAATCACGTTTAAATCTGGTCATAACACATTACATTGCTTTTAAATATATGGTTCTGTTATCATTCCGAGCTTTCTCGCAGTGTGACGTCATAGAACCGCATTACAAATTTACAAACTGTGTTTGCTATTTTTGGTAACTGTTATTGTTGCTTAGTAAAGTTTTATATCAACACAAAATAAAATCGTCGCCGATGGTGGATGTTTTTATGTTAACATCCCTGTAACCTCTCTGAAGATGGCTCATGTGAGCTGAAAGCTTAGAACAAACTTAGTAAAAAAATTATCCAAATGTTGGAGAATTTTTGTCTTTATTTTCACCTGAAATTAAAGCCAAAATACGATGTTTAGAACGGCTCATGATTAAACATAATAGACATTCCTTGTATCTTATATTTAACAGTATATGTTTAGAAAATTATCTGCTGCCTCGATACACTATATATATATATATATAATACTGGCCATAATTATTAGGTCACCCCAGTTTTTAAAAGAAATGATGTATTTCATATTATTTTTAGTATTTATTGCCAAGTGGATAATTCTAAATGAAAATAGAATGTTTTTTTTTGTTATAATTATTTGCAAAATTTTACAAGGCAAGGAAGCAAAGATGAACTCGTCCGAATCAAGCTAAATTTTCTTCATTCTTTCATTGATGAAACTGCAATATAGGTAATTATTAAATTTTCATAAATTTATTTGATGCACATGTTATTGTGCCGTAATAACAAAAGAACTATTCTATTTTCATCCCAATTTTTACACACAGATCCAAATATCTATTATCTGATCAGTCAGTCAGTTAAGTGCCAGACGCGAAACACGCTTGGGCGATCATGTCTTGAAAGAGACATGACTGACTGGGTAGAAGATTATCCCGCAGTAGGTTGTCATTGTTTTCTGCGGTAGACTGGTTGCCGACCAAGGTATAAACCCAATCTGTCCTGTTATTTAACCCATAACTGAAAGGAAGAGACGGATTAATACCTTTCCCTAGGGTACTTGCGCGTAAGTGAATAATGAATTCAACTGGAATTCGAACTCGGCTCCCCGATTTCTCGTTCCGAGCCGATATTATCTGATATGGAGACAAAAAAATATCAATAAACCTATCAGTAGTTTCCTACTATTTCACTCTTCAGTGAAGCATGTATAGCATTTCCCTTCTTGAAACAATGTCCTTTGAGTGTTGAATTTTTCAAACCTACTTTCCTTGTTATGTATCCCAGACACTCTCTTCTTCTAAATAAAATAAAAGGTTTTATTTTGAGCCATCAATTGCCAATACTAAAAAATATATTTTTAAGTTTTGAGAGTTCAAATACGTAAGAACAAATTTCATTTTATTTTCAACAAACAAATAATGAATATATGAAACTGATCGTAATCCAGTTAAATTATGTGCATCGTGTTGTAATGGATATTGACACACAATGAGAAATTAGAGATGCCTAGTTGAATTCGTTGCATTCACTTATGTGCAAATACCCTTGAAAAAGGTATAAATCCATATCTTCTCCCTTCAACTATGGGTTAAATAGCAGGATAGATTAGGTTCCGTTGCCTTGGTTGGCAACCAGTCTACTACAGAAAGTAATGGCAACCTACTGCAGGAAAATCTTCTGCATAGTCAGTCATGGATCAAAAGAGACATGATCACCCAAACGTACACAACCAGCGATAATTATTAGTCCACCCAAGTGTTTTAAAAGAAATGATGTATTTCAAACTATTTTTTAGTATTTATTGCCAAGTGAATAATTGTAAATGAAAATAGAATGGTTCTTTTGTTAATACTGCACAATAACATGTGCATCAAATGAATTTATAAATATTTAATAATATATTGCAGTTTCATCAATGAAAGAATGAAGGAAATTGTGGTTGATTCAGACAAGTTTGTCTTTGCTTTTTTGCTTTGTAAAATTTTGCAAAGTGATAATAACAAAAAACAAACATTCTATTTTCATTTGGCAATAAATACTAAAAATAGTATGAAGTACATCATTTCTATTAAAAAAAATACTGAGGTGGCCTAATATTTATGGCCAGTAATGCATGTCAAGCATGGCCATATCTGACTTCCGGGCCCACCGGGCATGGGTCTGGGCCGATCCGTGCAATCATGGTGAAAGTCCGGGAAAGGAAAAATCTCTTCATCAGAAATCAAACTAAACAATTCACGAAGAAAGAAAGAAAGAAAGAAAGAAAGAAAGAAAGAAAAACAAATAAAACATCCAAATGAATGCAGTAAAAATCTGTTTATTTATTAATTTTGGGAGAAAAGACTGGTTATACTCAGAAAGTCCAAACCCACTTTCTTGCTTTTGTTCACCTTCTGTGCCTAATTTCCATTGGAATAGCCGAAAAAATCCTCAAAAATCATAGTTTCTGGAAACGGATGACACTGATGACATCAGCACATTGTCAACTAATAAATCCGGGCAATTTTCTCTGTGCCCAGTGTTTTTTTAGCATCAGCTACGGCCCTGATGTCAAGTATGGTACGTAACCAACTGAGTTTGACTAAACTAGAAATTCATTGTCGTTAATTTAACAAAGGTAAGAAGTGGGCTACTTGTCTGATCATGAAAATCTGATTTGTCATATTTTGTGGGCCGTTCAAACATCTTAATCTCACAGTAATCATAAAGAGTTAATAATATTTCACTACCTTTATGCTACAAATTGGCTTACATGAGCAACATACTTCTTAAAGTCAACATAGAATCATGAAAAAGGCACAAGACATTTTATTCATCATGACTTGTTATCTTCATTTAGTAACCTTTTACTGAAGATTTTGAAGAAATTAATCTCCACACATGTCAATGTCTGAATATGGAACCTCTTAACTTGTATCTGAATGAGGTTAGAATACTTAAACTAAAAAATACTAAATATCTTATGAAAAAGACTATCCTTTTTACGTGTTTAAATATAAAATAGATGGTTTGTTCATGTGGTTTTTTTTTCAACTTGCAAACTGGTTTTTTCAGTGCAATTAGACGTGTCCTGAACTCAGGACCCATACAAATACACCTATAGGTCATGATAGATAAATTTTTTTTGTTGGATTGCAATGACCTTTCACCTCTAGTTAGTATTCTCTCCTTTGTATCCTCTAGCCAAAGATAACCAAACTATTGTTTCACTACCCATGAACTTTGATACTGGTAAAACGATATCTTTGTACTGGTGTAGATTTTTTTTTATTATTTTTAATTACATAAAATGAAGGAAGACAAACAATTCAGAACAAAGATATTAGTTAACACTCTGCTGCTGTTTACATATACATACATTTACAAAACAAACTCTTACACCTTTCTGGTCTTTTGAACAGGAGTAGGGGTTTATCCTTTGTTCCCTGTTTAGAATTCAGTCTTTGGTTCTGTCTAAAGTCTTTTCCATATCTTTGATTTCCATTAGCCCCTTGCATCATAGTGGCATTGTCACCTTGCATGGGGGGAATTGATTAAAAAAAATCTTTCTAAAACTTACATTGCCTGTTGTTAATGTACACTACTGGCTATAATTATTAGATCACCTCAGATTTTAACAAATATGATGTATTAAATACTATTTTTACTATTTATTGCCAAGTGGATAATTCTAAATGAAAATAGAATGTTTTTTTGTTATTATTACTTTGCAAAATGTTACAAGGCAAACAGTGACAATTTACCTGTCACACCCTGTAGATTTGTTATATATATATATACACTACCGGCCATAATTATTAGTCCACCCCAGTTTCTTTAAAGAAATTATGGATTTCATACTATTTTTAGTATTTAGTGCCAAGTGGATAATTCTAAATGAAAATAGAATGGTTCTTTTGTTAATACTGCACAATAACATGTGCATCAAATGAACTGTTCTGGTGTCCAGTTTTTGTGCTCTCTTCCCTATGCTAGTCTCTTCTTCTTATTGGCTGACCGAAGCAAAGACTTCCTGGCTGCCTTGTAAAATTTTGCAAATAGTAATAACAAAAGAGCCATTCTATTTTCAATTAAAATTATCCACATGGCAATAAATACTAAATATAGTATGAAATACATCATTTTTTTTAAGAAACTGGTGTGGCCTAATAATTATGGCCAGTAGTATATATATATAGTAAATCTACAGGGTGCGATGAGTAAATTGTTGCTATTTGCCTTGTAAAATTTTGCAAATAATTAAAACAAAAAAAAACATTCTATTTTCATTTAGAATTATCCACTTGACAATAAATACTAAAAATACTATGAAATACACCATTTCTTTTAAAACTGGGCTTGCCTAATAATTATGGACAACAGTGTATATATACATTTTCAAGAGCCCATAAAATAACAGTTTCTAGTGTTTATACATCCTGCATATGACAAAAGATCTTGCAAAAAAGCCTCTGATAGAAAGTTTTGAAGATTGTGGAACTACTTCTTAATTGCTGTTTCCATATCCACCCTAACCCAGGGTAGTAGCACCTGTTAGGGTATCCCCCAAACTAGGGTTAACCCCCACAAACTCGGGTCAAAACGTTATGAAAATACAAAAATACATTTCCATAGATAAAAAATTCACAGCAATACATTTTTTATAAAAAAAATTAATAATGCTTCCAAGAAATTTAAATTTTGGCATCAAATGACGCATAAGGAATTGATATACCACTAAACAATCAAAACAAATCCTTTTGCTGCTTTGCCATTAGTACGTTGTGGGATACTAATATGTTTACCATTAAGTTGCAGGTATCACCTTATTTGGTCGTGATGTGTATGGACAGTTTTTATTAAATACTTATGGATACCTGAAGCATTTATCCCACGAAAAATATTGGCAGAGTCAATGTGAGTCCAAGTAAAAATAAGTGAATGATGAATTTAAAACAAATATCAATGCATGTTATTAACAAATGAGACTACTTGTGTAGACAATTGTAATGAATGGGAAAACATTAAAACTAGTAATAAGTGTGTGTGTGTGTGTGTGTGTGTGATGGATATGTGTATAGGAGAGTTGAAAAGTTAAAAGACAGACCAAGGAAGCGAATGCACCTTGTTGGTAGTGTTCTTTATCTATGTTGATTACATCTGGAAGATGAAGAGAGAGAATGAGAGAATATGAGAATGAGAGAATATGAATATGAAAATTTGAGAATGAGAGAATGAGAAAGAATGAGAATGAGAGAATGATTATGAGAGAATATGAGAATGAGAGAATGAGGAATGAGAATATGAGAATGAGAGAATGAGAATATGAGAATGATTGCCTTTTTTCTTCATCCCCTAGCAGGTGCGTTGGCAGATGTTGATTTTCTAAGCCAAAAATATGTGGTACCCAGTGAGAATGTAACTCACTACCCAGTTGTAATAAGTTCTAACAAGACAAACTTGTTAACCATTGCACCTCAAAGAGATGACCTAAAGGCAAGTGCGATGACTCACAAGTTTGTCCAGTCTATCATCTTTCACGAAAGTTCTTCTAAATATCATCTACATCGTCATGTTCTTGGCTTTGATTAAGGTCTGATCTTTGTCATTCTTAGACAATGTCTGTTCTCCATCGGCAGTACGCTTCAAATAGGCACATGAAGCAATAAGATTAGACCATTGTTAGATGATGATCCAACAGAAATGTCATTGTATAAATTTAGTTTTGTCAACATTTTGAATCTTGCCAAGGTAGTGACTAATTTATCACACCTGTTGCTACTAATTTTTAGTGAGTTTGGTTATGACAAATTTCAATCAGGGTTGCTTTAGGTTTTCTTTTAGTACTCACTGTACTCCATCGAGTTGAAATGAGACATGTATGTGTGTATCTTTGAATGGTATTGAATTAGGGCATCAAATTAGAGTCTCAAATTAGAGGGTTAAATCAGAAGCAAAAAGGTGAGAACTCATCGGAGTTTGCATTACTCAAAGACTGTAGGGAATGGTAAACATTTTGTTCCTGGAAGCCATGATCAAGACAAGACATTCTTTTTCATCTATGTGCTGTGTTCCTTACGGCATATCACGTTGAATACACAGGTTCTTGCTTGATCACTGAAGTTAAGCAACGTTGAGCCTGGTCAGTACTTAGATGGGTGACCGCTTGGGAATACTAGGTGCTGTAAGCATTCAGTGACGGATGTGCATCGTGGTGCTGTGGATGTCGGCTTGGAAAGAGAAATCGGTAAGCCGAGTTCAAATTCCAGTTGAGTACCCTGCATTCATTTAAGCACTGGTACCCTTGGGAAAGGTATTAATTCGTCACTTCTCTCCAGTTATGGGTTAAATAACAGGATGGGGCCTGGAAGGCAACCCATCCAGTGTTGGTGTCACAATGAAAACATCCTTGGTAGCCTTGGCAAAGCATCAACTATTCAGCCATTTGACAAGATTATGAATTCCGCTATAAACTGCGCCAGGGTTCCAATTGCACAGGGAATACTAGAGGGGTGTAGTGAGTTATATCTCGGCCGAGGCCGCAGGTCGACGAAGTTCCTTTAAGAAATTAGCCACCATGGCACTCCAAAACATTCTGTCTTTTTTAGCTTTTAGTAAATTTTGTCTTACTGTTCAATCAGTCAGTCAATTAAGTACCATACATGATACACGCTTTGGGTGATCATGTCTCAAAAGAGACACGACTGACTGAGCAGGAGGTTATCGCGCAGTAGGTTACCATTACTTTCTGCGGTAGACTGGTTGCCGACCAAGACTATAGAACCCAATCTGTCATGTTATTTGACACATAGCTCGAGGGGGAATAGATGTATTATATTATTAACTAGTAATTAGTGGGGGATCAGTTTATTACTTCATAACAATAGAAAACTGATCCCCCGCTTTATGACCAGTAGAAGCCCTAATCATGTTTCCAACTATTATATTCAGCCAGCCAGTTAAGTGCCATATGTGATACACACTTTGGGCAATCATGTCTCTTTTGAGACATGACTGACTGGACAGAAGATTTTCCTGCAGTAGGTTGCCATGACTTTCTGCAGTAAACTGATTGCCAACCAAGAATATAAAACTCAATCTGTTCTGTTTTTTAACCCATAACTGGAAGGAAGAAACAGATTAATACCTTTCCCAAGGGTATTTGTGCGTAAGTGAACGCAAGGGATTCAACTGGAATCGGCTCCCTGATTTGTCATTCCAAGTCAATATCCACTACACCACAACGCACATTCTATTAATGAGGACTGAGCAGAAATAAACTCAAGGCAGCATTTATGCAGTAAATGCTACTGACATTGCCACTTCTATTGTGCAACACCTGCTAAATGTGCATCTCTCCTAATTGCAGGACAAGCCAGACATTTTCAATCAACCATTCCTGAAGAGAACAAGCAATTAGTCTGCGTACTTATTCTGACTAAACATATAAGTGACTTTTTTTAATTGCATTAATTTTCATTTAAAGTTTATAAAGTTATCATCTGATAGACAATATCCCTCAAAATACCATCTTTCAAATTACTAATTCAACTGTCGCTCTTTTTGTTCTGAATTATTATAATGCCGAATCTTATTTAATCAAAAAGAGGATTTAATTTTATTTGAGTTTAATAAATACAAATTATGACAAGTGGCACAAACCCACTAACAAAATCCAATTGACACTGAATATAAAAGGCTCCAAAATACATCACTGAAGTTCTTTGGGACAGTGGTCTAGAGGATATAGTAGTTGGTTATACATGTGTTAGTATCATCTAGTGGTCATGAGTTCAATCCTTGGACTTGGTAGTGAGAGAACTAAATTCCAACAATAAAGAGCAATTCCAAAGAGCAATAATTGATTTCACAGTAATCAATGAGATATTTCATATCAGCCAATTTATGGACACCTGATGATGACCAGAGGGTACTTGGTTGAAAAGTCATGTCTGTTATAACACCAATATCAGAACAAAAGTTCGAAATAATTTCAAGATTATTGATTTTATACAGTTTACCAACTGGTTATTTAAATATTTTTAGTTTGGTAGATTCGTAGGAGGAGATAACAATGTTTTAGTGATACTACTCTTACTAATTAACCTATAGCTGGGGGAAAAGAGGTGGATTTATGCCTATCTCAAGGGTCAGTTTATCAGTCAAGTATCATATGTGATACATGCTTAAACAACCATGTCTCTTTTGGGACATGACTGACTTGGCAGAAGATTTTCCCTCAGAAAGTTGCCATTACTTTCTGCAGTAGACTGGTTGCCAACCAAGACTACAGAACTCAATCTGTTCTGCTATTTAACCCATAGCTGTAGAGAGAAGTGATAGATTAATAACTTTCCAAAGATTATTTGTCTGTAAGTAAAAGCAATGAGATCAACTTGAATTTGAATCTGGCTCTTCAAATTCTGGTTCTGTCAATATCTTCTGCACCTCAGTGCGGATCTCTGTGTGTAAGTGTATACAACAAATCAGACTCAAATTAGATCTCAGCTCTCTTATTAACAGGTCCTGGGCATGACGGTAAACTGCATCCAGCAGCAAGGCCTCTGATTGGAAGGTTGTGAGAAGCATGGAATGACTTCTTAATTACTGTTGGTCCCAGGTTCACCCTGATCCGGAGTGTTAGCACCTGTTAGGGTCCCAGCTATGGGAAAATAGTTAACCCCCAAACTGGGGTCAAAACACTATGAAAGTATAAAAATAGACTTTTATAGAAATATATACATTTTTAAAGGGAAAATATTATCAATAATACATTTTTGAAGAAAAAAAAATTATTGACGTAACATTTTTTGAAGGAAAAAAATAGTGACATCATTTTTGAAGGAAAAAATTATTACCAGCAATACATTTTTTAATACAAAGCTAGAAGACATCTTCAGTTTTCTAAAATAAAAAAAAAATAAAAAGCTTTTTCCATCAAAATGTGACTAAATCAACCTTCTCACTAAAACCAAACATTAAAAAAACACCTTAAAGCCCCACCTTTTTGGTATTAAATAATCCACAAAGGTTGATATGCCATTAAACAAAACTCAAACTCAAAACTATTATTAACAATTCCAAGCCAGTATCCATTGCACCACCTACACATTCAAGCCTACAGTACAATGTATTCCCAAGTGGTCACCCATCTATATCCTGACCAGGCTCAATGTTTCTTAACTTTCAAAGTGATATGTCTGTAAGCCAAAAAGAAGAGCAAAAAAAAAAAAAAATGATGTTGATTGATTGGCCATTATTTTTGTTTAATTTTTTTTTTTTAATCATATCACCCCGAGCAAGCCACTGATGCGCAGGGGGTCTACGTAAGAGTGAAAAGATTGGAAAAGAGAAAGCCGGAAACCACATCCTAAACAGGGAACAAGGGATGAGCCTCTTTACCTGTTCAATATACGTGGATGGAGTGTGAACCGGGGGTTTAGTCTATCTACTCCAATTGAAAAAGAAAGAAAAGGAGTGAAAAGATTGGAAAAGAGAAAGCCAGAAACCACATCCTAAACAGGGAACAAGGGATGAATCTCTTTAACTGTTCACTAGATGTGGGTGGAGTGTGAACCGGGCGATAGTTTGTGAACCGAGCGATAGTATATACAGATACTTTTATGACAGACAGACTTGAAGGATTACCAAATTTACTTGGAAATACTTACCTGCTGCGTCAGGTGAGGATCAACATTTCTCAGTTGCATCTCTGTCCTTGGGCAGAGTGCAACTCTGTTGTTTCTCCGTCCAAGGACAGTCATGCATCTGAGAAAAATTATACTGAGAGATGCCTGGTCCCGGGGAACAGTGTCCCGAGGTAGTGCCCCCCATGGCACCCAAAGGGTGGATCAGTGATTGCCATTGAGGAAACAACTTCAGGCCAACCAGAAAATAGTCAACCAAAAAAAAAAAACCACAATCCCACACTGTTAACATGTGAATGTTCAATTTGAATGCAAGATCAAGGTCCTCTATATATAGGATTTGTATGTTTATTTATTCTACCGAATATGTTTTATTTCAACACATATCTGTGTACGTGATTTACTGCAGCAACTTCTATAAGTCCAAGTTGAATCAATTCCTCTTCAATAATCATTTTTTCTTGACCTAAATATTGAAATTCAGAATATCTGTTGCCATCTCGTAGCCAGTGCAAAAATTTCATAATGGCTTCCAGGTATTCTTGTTTTAATGACTAGAACTTGCTTTGTTTGACAATGACCAACCTTTTCTTTGTTCAAACATTCCTTGGAATAATCTCTTTGATTTGGTTAAATGTCAATTCTTCCACTTTTGATGGGTAAGTCATTAACAAAATCTTTCTAACAACTTCACAACCGGCTGTTACCTGAAATAAACCTATGACTCCATTTTCACCTTCATTTATTTATTTTTTTATTCCATAGTTTTTATTCTAACAAAGACTGCAAAGTACAATGTCAAAGTTTTAACAAAGTCTGAATCATCTAAATGCAACAAAGATCCTATTGGCAGGGGCCATATTGTTGTGATATTCCAAATAGGGATTGGAGTTGTATACAATCAGTTTTGTTTCTCCAGTCCAATCAGTAATGTTTCTACAGTACTAATGCTACCTCATCTAACAATCCTAGACATAATGTTTACTCCTATACATATACTAATTAGTAGCAGAACTAACCAACCTACACTTAGTCTATTGAAATATGTGAATAATATACATACAATAGCACTATTCACTCAGTAATACTTAATTCTTTGTTACTTTATTACCATAGAATTTTACTAGAGTAAAATAATTTACAATAAACAATTTTTTTATAAGATCTCACTCCAAACAAGGTAGGACTGCCACTGGTGCGCAAGGGGTTACAGTGAGAGAAAATAAAACAAAGTACAGGGGATGTTGAAAAAAGATAAGAAGTAGATGGGATTCAAGTAGATAGAAAATGGCAGTTGACATTGTCTTTAAACTCTTGGAGATTGTAACTGTCAGGGAAGCAAGGAAACAGAAGGGAGTTCAACAAATTAGAAGTGCGAGATAAACTGTTAGAGTAGAAGAGGGGGTTACATTTAAGTACTTTGAGAGTAAAAGGGTCGGACCTTGATGCCAGTCTAGTAGTATGTGTAAATACATGTGGTTGGTGAACGAGAGAAAAAACACTGTCAAAGCAGTTATTGTGAAAATGCTTGTAGAAAAGACAGAAGGAAGTTGCATCCCGTCGTTGAGAAACTGCTTGAAGGTGAGTTGCCAGGTCAGGATTGATTATATTGCAGATCCTGCTTTGGATTTTGTTGAGAACCTCAAAATGAATATCAAGAGCACCCGACCAGATATGACAACAGTTTTCAATGAAGGGATGAATGGTAGATTTATAAATGTGCAAAATGGATTCTGACAAGAAAAACTTATCTAGCCCGACAGAGTGAACCAACCTTCTTAGCTGTAGATGCAACTATGGATTCAATGTAGTCATTCCATTTGAGGTCATTTGAAAGATTAAAGCCAAGGAGGCTCAACGTATTGCTTATTGAGAGACTTGCATTATCCATTCTAATGGTAGGCAGGAAAGTTACTCTATGGTCGTGAAATTAGAGCAGCTTCGTTTTGGAGGCATTCAAGTTTACAAATTATTTCTTTCCACATTCAGTCACAAATTGGAGGTCCTTTTATAGTTAAACCTTGAGAAATACTTTTACATTATATATACAAATATTTCTATTCTGTCAGTAATGCCTACATTAATTTATGAACAATGACAATTATTTTCTTTTTCATTTCCAATGCATGTCTATAATAAAATTACCTGCAAGGTACATCTATAATAAAATCACCCAAAAGACACATCTATAATAAAATCACCTTAAAAACACATCTATAACAAAATCAACTGAAATACACATCTATAATAAAATCACCTGAAATACACTTCTATAATAAAATTACCTGCAAGGTACATCTATAATAAAATCACCCAAAAGACACATCTATAATAAAATCACCTTAAAAACACATCTATAACAAAATCAACTGAAATACACATCTATAATAAAATCACCTGAAATACACTTCAATAATAAAATCACCTGAAATACACATCTATAATAAAATCACCTGAAATACACATCTATAATAAAATCACCTGAAATACACATCTATAATAAAATCACCTGAAATACACATCTATAATAAAATCACGTGAAATACACATCTATAATAAAATCACCTGAAATACACTTCTATAATAAAATCACCTGAAATACACTTCTATAATAAAATCACGTGAAATACACATCTATAATAAAATCACGTGAAATACACATCTATAATAAAATCACCTGCAAGGCACATCTATAATAAAATCACCTGAAATACACTTCTATAATAAAATCACCTGAAATACACATCTATAATAAAATCACCTGAAATACACATCTATAATAAAATCACCTGAAATACACATCTATAATAAAATCACCTGAAATACACATCTATAATAAAATCACCTGAAATACACATCTATAATAAAATCACCTGCAAGGCACATCTATAATAAAATCACCTGAAATACACTTCTATAATAAAATCACCTGAAATACACATCTATAATAAAATCACCTGAAATACACTTCTATAATAAAATCACCTGAAATACACTTCTATAATAAAATCACGTGAAATACACATCTATAATAAAATCACGTGAAATACACTTCTATAATAAAATCACGTGAAATACACATCTATAATAAAATCACCTGCAAGGCACATCTATAATAAAATCACCTGAAATACACTTCTATAATAAAATCACCTGAAATACACTTCTATAATAAAATCACGTGAAATACACATCTATAATAAAATCACCTGAAATGCACATCTATAATAAAATCACGTGAAATACACTTCTATAATAAAATCACCTGCAAGGCACATCTATAATAAAATCACCTGAAATACACTTCTATAATAAAATCACGTGAAATACACTTCTATAATAAAATCACCTGAAATACACTTCTATAATAAAATCACCTGAAATACACTTCTATAATAAAATCACCTGAAATACACTTCTATAATAAAATCACCTGAAATACACTTCTATAATAAAATCACCTGCAAGGCACATCTATAATAAAATCACCTGAAATACACATCTATAATAAAATCACCTGCAAGGCACATCTATAATAAATCCTAAACAGTGCATTTACATTATCCATATCAGTATTTATACTCTGACAGTGATGCTTGCCTTAATTTATGGTCACTTAAAAAACATTTCTTGTTCCTGAGGTTCAATGCACAATTGACAGATTGAGTATTGAAACCTTAAGTTTAATTCTAAAATTTTAAATTTCCAAACTTAAAATTCCACTTTTAAGCATAAGTGTTATTCTTAGGATTGGTATATATTTGCTGCTTTTTTAAAATTATCTCCCCTTCTTAAACTAACGATCATGTTTACCACTCGTGGGTAATTACAAATTCTTCTGGGAGGACATTGGAGAAAAAAATGTCAGCTATTTTTACTAGAGCCACATTACTTTGAGATTAGCATTTTGAATAAGCTTTCTAGTTTTATATTTGTATGATAGATTCATTGCACATACTAAGTGTATTTGTTTACTTTCTGTCAAATTTTATTATACAAGGCAATATTTTCCAAAAAGACTTGATTATTAACCAATTGATACTAGTAGAATTTTCAGAGTATACTTATACATGGATTATTTCAGTATTGAAATAATTTATTTTATGGCATGATATTTCATATAAATCAAGGGTTATCTATCAGATGGCAAATAAATGTATATAATCATACATTTATTGATATTTATTTCCTAATTCCTGCTCTATTAAGATCACGGTAGCTCATAAAAAACACATAAAAGCTCAAGTTATTGATGGGCGTTAGAAAAAATAGGTATACATTAATGAAAAACAAGTGTGCATAAAACATGTTGTATTGATTATAGCATATCAACTTAATATATACATACTTTTGCAGCCTTCTGTATATATAAACAACTAGCAGCATAGCCCGGCATTGCTCGGGTGTAATGAAAGCTTTAAAACTAATCCATGGTCCTGGAGCTCCGACTCTTTGGACGTTGGCACGAAAGACTAAAAAGCAATAGTTGTTTCCAGTTAAAGCGAAACCGTACACTGAAAGAAAAATGAATGGATGTAAGTCAAATTTTGATTTCCTGGTATCGATATCAAATAAGTTTTTTTCATTGTAAACTGAATTTTGAAGGCTAAATAAGTCCTCTGAGTAAATGGTATCATGGCTGAGACTAAGAACTACAATTATACCTACTTAGAGCCAAACCCGAAGCAAAAACTAAAATAAAAGGGCTGAAAAAAATACAGGCATACAGGCAGATAAACAGACACACACAAACATCTTTTCTTTTATATATATATATTATTGATTTTCTGCACTATTGTAAGAACTGCAACCTTGAAACTTCTGAATATCGTTTCTTATGTCTTTGTCTATGAGTGTATCAAATTTGATTAAAATCGGACCACTCCTTCTATAACCCGATTTTTTCAATTATCGATTTTCAATTTTTAATCTGGGTACCTCAACACAAAACCTAGCTAAGAACACTCGCAGATGCTTATAGTACAACTGTGTAAATTTTCAAGAATGTCGGATCAGCCGTTTCAGAGTCTATAGGTAACAGACACACACACACACACACACACACAAACATACACACACACACACAAAGTTCCATTTATAAGTAAGTTTAGATTTATATATATATATATATTGCAACCTGCTTACGTACTATTTTTGTGTCAGGTAGGGACCAAAAATCATCAGTTACGTCTCTGTCCTCGAAGATAGAGTGCGGCTCAGTTGTAGCTCCGTCCGTGAGGGCAGGGGTGCATCTGAGTAGATGCATGGTCCCGGGGAAAAGTGTCCCGCGGTCGCGCTACCCCATTGGGCAGAGGGGTGGAACAGGTGCTTCTCACTGGGGCCAACTCAACCAGTGGTTCAGGGGACTAGGGAATTTTTGCTCCTTCGCTCATCTGTGCACAATCGAGCTCCCCACGTTAAAAAAAAGTTCTTGTGTTACATCTCGCTCCAGTGGGGGAATAGGGTAAATATCTAATTTTACAGCACTAATCATCAGGCAAAGTTAGATCATTGTATTGAGCACTTTTATAAAAAAAAGTAAATGCCAGAGAACTCTGAATTGTAAAACTGTTGGTTCTCTTCACCTGGATTTATATATATATATATATATATATATATTAGGAAAAGAATGCACAAGTTGTAACACATAATCTGAAAATTACATTGTGATGTAATAATGTTACCAAGCAGCGTAAATTCCTATATCTATATCTGACTGCATATATATATATATATATATAATTATGAATTAATTGAACATTGCGACACGGAAATTTTCGAGATGTTTCGAGATAGATTCTCATCATCAGGCAATGTTTGATGTTGGTTGTGCAGATGATTTGCATTTAAATGACAAAAACTTTTGTTTTGCTGTGTATGTGTGTGGGAAGATATAAAATTTACAAGTGTGTTTCATTTAACTAATCAGAGCGAAGATTCATTTTGGGATTCGAGCCCAAAGAATACATACTAACCAACTTTTTCTCTTTTTCTTCTTTCTTTTTTTTCTTCCTCTCTCATCCTACCCTTCTCCCTTCTTCCTTTCCCTCCTTAACAGTTAAGATGTTAACCTGCCTTTAACCTGATTTTATCTATAATACTGTTCAACACCCATCAGCAACCACCTGTTTCCTAGTTAAATGACTGATAGCCTGAAGACTGTGTTTAGTCATGAAACAGACTGTTACTGCTGAGTATTGTCTTCAATATTTACTTTTATATGAACATATGTTTTTTCCCTGGTATTGAGCACTTTAATCCATTGATATAGCATATGTTTAAACTATATATATATATATATATATATATATATATATATATATAGATAGATAGATATATATATATAGATATCATATATACTATATCTAGCATCTATGCATCGTTCATTCAGTAATGAATTAGAGCACTCTCAGCTACTGGCATATGAATACATGGTATATCACATGCTAAAAGTCTGCCTCCTTCTACCGAGCACCCATAGCTCAGAGGTAGAATTGCTTACTGAGGCCAATTCTGTCAGGTTTCAATCCTGGGTAAAAAGCAGTCGGATATTTAACCGTACTGATAAGCTGTGATACAGCGAAACAGATCTGTCTATGGATGACTATATATATATATATATATATATATATATATAAAGGAAAACTCAACACATTTAAAGCAGTTAGAAACTATGTTGAATTTTTCTTTATATGTTTCATATTGCCCTGGATAATATGTTTTGAGTTCTCTATACAGATCTGTCTCTTTAATTTTTTATATTAAATAGATTTTTTTGGATTATCCTCTCTGTTTATGGATTTAACATCATTACCTGTGTATATATATATATATATATATATATATATATTAATAAATATATATATTATACTAGGTTTTAGACATGACTAGGAGTTTTATACATTATGCAATCGTTAGCTGCATATTATGAACTGCAGGTTTCTCAATTTGGATTACGTCATGCTTAAAACATAGGATATATGTATATTTATTAATATACTAGTGGAACCTGTGGAATGTCCACGGAAGGATAATTATAATTTCCTTGAAAAATTTTAATTTGTCATACTACAAATGATAGTAACGTCTTAATAAATAAAAAAAAATTAATAAAATAATAAAATTTTAAAAGGATTGTTTTCAGTTTTATTATTATTATTATTATTATTATTATTATTAAATAATTTAATAATATACAAAGTTTTTAAAATATTTAAAAAATCTACAAAGAATTA